>UYWX01020518.1:0-34628 GCA_900622495.1 Hydatigera taeniaeformis | reverse complement strand
ACACGTGGGCTGGCCTTCGGGCCACGCTCAGGCCCCATTTCTCCTATTACTTCCGGAATACATGTATTCAACCTCACTTTTGTCTTCTACTACCCCATTGGAAGCCTCGGGACGCTACATTGGTGGCAGCGGAAATCGAACCCGACATCTTTTTAACGACTTCTAGGTATAGGGTTGCTTTTGAAAGCGACATAGTGTGTGGGAAAATGTGTTGCCCAACAGACACCACTGTCTTACTGACATCCTGCGTTTGCCTTGCTAAACTTTGCCAATTAGCCGATTGATTTTCGGAAAAGAACAGTACGAACAAACCGACAAGCAAGGGTTCGATCGGATGATGCACTGGTTCAATATGTGCAGATACCTCAAAATCGGGTTCCCTCGACAGTAATCACTCTTTTCACGACATGAAGGCTATAATCCAACCAGAAGACGAGACTGCAAACGAATTCTGCTTCTAGGGGAGAAATTCAAGATTAGGAAGCGCATTTTGGCAATCATGAGCTATACATGCAGTAGATAAAGATACAGGCGAAAAAGGGACGTGAATTGAAGGAGACGCACTTACCTTGATGACGGAGGATTCCTGTACCCTTCTCAACGAAAGGGTTGAGAATGAGGTCTACATTTGGTTTCACCTTATTCCCGTATTCCTCAAACAAGCTATTAACAACTGAAACGACACCGCCGTAAAATATCTGGAAAAGTTTTGTGTGGGAATTTTCCATATAGAACCCCTGTTTAGGTGTCGGAAATGACACAACGGATCTCCTCGCATAGGGGACAGTGGCCCGTCCCCTTATCCCTGTAACATATCTGTTGTAGACCAGAGCTTCACCGTGTATTTCTGGAAGCAATTAATGGTCGACAGATGCAGGGGTCCCCGAATCTGGTTGTCAGACCGAACGAAACCCAGACCCAGTTGAAGCTGCCGAGAAGATCAAATACGGTTCCTCGCTCTCGCGTTGTCTGTCGACTGGCGCGGTTGGCTCGTGGATGCTTTCTTGTGGCACCGAATATGTTGTGATGGCTGGAGCAGGAGGTGTACCAAAGGGTAGCGCCGAGGACGTCGCTCAAAAGAAGAGAGGGGCAGTGTAATGATTTGTTTATGCGACCATCTGACGTTTGGCGGTCACTTGAGGACTTGTCTGGGCCCTGTACACGTGGGCTGGCCTTCGGGTCACGCTCAGGCCCCATTTCTTCTATTATTTTCGGAATACACGTATTCAACCTCACTTATGTCTTCTACTACACCATTGGAAGCCTCGGGATGCTACAAATATCTTCTTTTATCCAAAAGGAAGCTCCGATAAACCAATGCGGGCCAAATGACATGCATGTACTTCAGGAGGTTGAAACATCCATCCCTTTACATCAGAAATATTGACAATGACATCCGTGTTTGGCATCCGCTCCACCACCGCTGTTACACTATGAAGCTATTAACAAATGAAGCGTCAACTCCGTAAACCATCAGTTTATTTTCTTGCATCTATTTAAGACCATCGTTCAGGTGTCTCTCTTTTAGCTACTAAATCTGGTGGTGATGCCAAACATGATCCTTCGGCCGCTTATAAGCTAATGATTAGTGAAGATGTCTCATAGGTACTTCCCTGCCATATCTGTGGCTGACACAGGTGTAAAGTTGAAAGAGACGATAGAAGAGCATTGAAATACCTTGTTTATCCGACTGTCTGTATGAGAAACGGACAGCTTCGTATTTATCTTAGTGTAAGACCCCCAAGTCATTCCTTAGATCCCTGAATCTCTGACTGTATAAGGAAGTTGGTTGGGAAAGTTTTCAAGCATTTGTACGAAAAAGGAAAGGGAGAATATCGGGTTCCTCACAAACCGGATTCGTGTTTCGATTGATTATTTGCCTATCCCCCGCAGAGGGAACTTAAACACGTTAGTATGTTTTGCAGAGCCCACTTCCCTTCAATCACCACCCTTGGTGCAAGCCGTTGGAGTTCCGTCAGGTGACTTATCATCTACTGTCTTCGTAACCCACCGAATTGGACCTGCATATAACCTAATCTTGTTATGAGAAACTGCATTCTGTAAGAGGAACTTGACTAGCGGCGGCAATACTATTTCCAGGGATGGTAAAATACTGGTGGGTTCCCGGTGGAGAAATCTGTCTGTACAGTTGCACTAGGTCACTCTCGTTGAAAACGTTCGTTCGGCTCTGCCTATCGTAAGGCCACAATAGTCTTGGAGAGAGTTTCTTGCCCGCATCGACTATTTCCTGCTATCTGAAAAAAATTAATGCTTTTGCGCACTCTACCAGAAAAAGCATAGCAAGAATAATGTTTAGTCAATATTATAAGTAATGCCGCATTCTTGCTCCTACAAACACAAAGGTCGCCTTGACCTCTATAATGGATTTATATACTCAGTTTTTTAAGCTCATCAATGCATTCTAAAGTGATGAGCCTAAAAGTCCACAGGAAGTTCAGTGATAAAATTTTTTTGCCCCGCAAGTTATAAACAAACGCTGTTAAGTTCACTTATTTAATCGTTCGCCTTGTTTATCTATATCGAAACTTTGGATAACCATTGAAAACAATTGGAGGCTAAGATGAAGTTGACGGTGTCGGAGGTGAAAACGTTCCGTCCTGTGAAATATTTCAAGGAAAATTGTGATAAGATTAACTCTCTGAGTTACACTGATAATGGGGAAGCTATTATATCCAGTAGTGACGATGATCAGATGATCATGTATGACTGCAACTCTGGGACGTGAGTCCTCTCAGATTTTCATCGTTGATATGTCAACATTTTCTCCATCTTTTTGAGTTTCTGTTAGTGATGCCTTGAAGTTTTCGAGAGTAATTGTGTTACCTTGCGGGCGTGAATACTTACGAGCGCGTCTTGTTAATTTCGTTTGCTGAACTAATCTGGCATTAAGTTGGCCCTTATTGTTATCAGCTTACATGCTTTTTGACATTTCAATTTTGTCAGACTTATTTGTTTTTGTCTAACATTATGCACTTTAGTCCTAAAAGAACGATTAACAGCAAGAAATATGGTGTCAATCTCATCCAGTTTACTCATAGCGCGACGACTGCAATTCATGCTTCAACAAAGATCGATGGTAACAGTGATTTGCGTTATTCTATTTTGGTAACTTAGATACAATTAGGTATTTATCGCTTCACGATAACAAGTACATTCGGTACTTTCAAAGTCATGTAAAACGGTAATTCGTTCATATTTCTCTCCTATGTTTAATTAGCGTTGTGTCTTTGTGTATGTCTCCCATCGATGACACATTCCTGTCTGGGGCATTGGATGGTACCGTGAGGCTATGGGACTTACGTTCTCAAAATTGTCATGTTAGTATTCATTATTTTACTCTTACAATCTTTTGTTAATTTTCCACCGTTGTTGTAATGCATAATGCATGAACTACCTTATCTTTTGAGCGTATTCAGCAGGTACTTTAAGATCCAAGTCTCCCGTATTGTCAAGATAAAGAATCCTGAAAAGCTTGATTTTTAGCTTACAACTTGCGCATGCTAGATTTTTATTTCAATATTTATCTAGGGTATCTTTTAAAAAATTCATTCTTATTCTTCGTAGGGTGTGATGCACGTACCCGGTCGTCCCACAGCAGCATTTGATCCGGATGGTTTAATTTTTGCTGCTGGAATAAATTCTGAGTGCCTAAAACTGTACGATTTGCGCTCTTTTGACAAAGGCCCATTTGCCACCTTTAAATTAACTACCGTAGAGGCTCAGGGAATCGAGTGGACTAGCCTTAAATTTTCTCCAGACGGGAAAACTATCCTTATCTGCACAAACGGCAATTTCCTTCGTCTAGTGGACGCCTTTTCTGGGGTTCATCTTCACACACTCACGGTGGGTTAATTCACTTATTTAAACCTTCGTCTCCTTGATATACTGGTGATGATTTTTTTCTGTTCTGCGAATTATTATTTTTTGGTTTTAGGGTGCGCTGGATATTTTTTCCCCTTGTTGCGATACGGTTTTGTGTTTTTTTCATTATAAAAGGCACATTCTTTGGGTTTGCTACTGATTTCACAGGTGTTCGCAAAATTTTTGTGAATGTATTGTAACCGTCTATCCTGCGCCCGTTTGACGGCCCAAACTTCTTATTCGATTTTTAAATCGTATATTAGCTCTATACGCCTTTTTTACTTTACAATAGCCGTTTAGAACCGTTAGTTGCACGCACATTTGATAAAGCAGGCCCAGTATATGTATGACTTGTATCCTTGCTTGCATCTCTTTCGCCCACTTTATTCAGCCATGTAATTCGGTCTGTCGTCTGTGGTGTGCCGTTTTCGATTTTTTTCCGAGACATTGTTCTGAATCTAAGGTCTAAAAGCCTATGAAACTACCTATAACATAAGGGTGTACTGGAAGTCGAATAGCATACCAAATAGTAAGTGGTTCATGTAGTTTATTATTCAACCACATTGGCGACATTTTGACCGCGGTGATAGAAGTTGCTGAAACTTCTACAAGAACTTACAAACTGCACGAGCTTCATGGTGCAAGTTCGTGTATTTGTTTTACTGCCTATGTTGATCACTAGTATGTTCCTTACACACCGACCAATTTTTTAATTATGGCAAGTGATTCCCAGATGTTAGTCATAGGTGTCAATCATTGCTTGAACGTTTCTTGTCACAAACTTTACGTCGTTTTGGAGCCTTGAAATCGAGCTAAAATTTGTCTGTTATGTGGACAAGTTAACATAGGTTCATTTTGCCTCAACCTTGCACTTCCATTGTACCTCCAGACCTGCTGTTATAATTTTTTTTAACATTTTATGAGATGTGCTGAGAGTTTAAGGGCGAAATAGTAGCAACTTGGTTGTTTTTTTTATTTTAAAGGTGGCAAATAATACGGAGCGACAGACCTTAGATGCTTGTTTCACGCCCACCAGCCAGTTCGTAATCAGCACCGCACCGGACGCTTTTCTTCAAGTTTGGTCGGTCGAGACAGGTGGACGAGTGGCTGCATTACCAAGCTTCGAGGCGGCAAGTCAAATGACCGGACCCAGTGGGATGCTCAATTGTGTCGCATTTAACCCTCGTTTTGCTATGCTCGCTACGGGATCTGTACAGACTTCCTTCTGGTTACCTAACATTGATGCTGAGTGAATGAGTGATTTACTGCTCGTGTAGGATAATTATTTTGTGAGATATTTTTTTAATCTTTTTAAAGAGGTGATTGGAAATGTAATTTTTTGTTCCTTTGAAATTGAATCATTGAAGACTTCCAATTAGGTAAGTTTGTGTGACGTTTGGAGGGGTTTGGAGCACTTGGCTTCATGTGGTAGTCCGAGGGATGTGTGAACCAGATCGGGAATTTGTGGAAAAGGATGAAATTAGGTAATAGTGAGTTGGCATTAAACTTTCAGAGGAAAAGATGAGCTTTAACTTTATTATATCTTCAAACGTCGTGGTTCTACCTATTATGTGTCAGTAGGCGTTTGGTCGTTAATGCCAATTAGAGATTAAGATGAAGTAGTATAATAACACGGTAGGTAGCACACAGCCTAGGAGCAGCATTATGATTAGCCAAGAGTAGACAAGATTTGAAAGGTGACGTGCAACTCTGCATCACCTGCAATGCGAGTACACACATTTCGGTGTTTGCTACTCATTATGGATGGAAGGGGACTACCAGAGCTCCGAATTCGAGGTATGTAGCATCAACAAGACATTCAGAAAAGAAGTGTTACATCCTTTTGGAATGCATGCCAAGAATAGTCATCACAAATCAGAATAATAGGTTGCCATGGGCACTGTGCCTCCTCCGAGCTCTTGTTAACTGTTTGAATTTCGTTTTTTTTTTTAAAGTGAAATCATCTGCACTATATAAGTGATAGCTGAGGTTCATTGGTCTGAATGACAGGAGAGCTACATTTGTGTGTATGTAGTGAAAGCGAGGGAGAAGAGAAGGGCAAATGTTGATACGAGGCGGCATCCAGCTGGAAGGAAAGAAAATAAATGCTTCATTTAACTGGAGAATGTCAGAATAAACTAGCCACACATACCTCTCCCTTTGGTGTTAACATATGCGCCAATTTTCATCTAGCTGTCTCCACCAACTTATCCGACGGTGGAATGGAAAGTCTGGCCTTATTTGTCTTATTTAAAAAGGCCTTTGTCATTAGAATTGGGGACACCGAATTTTGCAGGACAAATGAATTATTGTGGGCGAACTAAGTTATCTTACTGTGAAACTGATTTTCTTTCTTGCATATAAAGGTTGAATGGTCCAGAGATCGCGACAACGTCATCAGTCTGTAAAGAAGCATAACTCACCTATACTAGGTATTTTGAAGGCGTTTGAAATTCCAGGAGCTATTGACATTACCTCCACACCAGGAACCAAATCATCCCAAATAGCGTAGACGGAGCAGCTGTATTCAAGACCTGGTTCAAATGCTCCCACCTCCACCACAGTTTGTTTGGTCGAGGCAACCTTGATTGGTTGTTGGAGGGGATCCTCTGTTTGGCAAATGATACGATACCTTGAAGCGTTTGTTCCATTTGCCTCCACAGGATTCCACATCACTCTTGCAATCTGTCCGCCGGTGGACTCTGCACGAACGTGTGGTGCTGCATTTACCTCGGGAATGTGATCTTCTTGCTTCACTGCTGTGAAGTCTCCTGACCCTTCCAATGTGGTTTGAGGTTCTTTCATTCCTTCTTCTGCCCTTTGTTGCTCATAGTCTGCATTACTGCCCTGATAACTTCCACCCTTTCCTTCCTCAGTCTTACTCTTTGCAGCTGGTAAGAGGGACCAAAAGGAGCACATTTAAGACAAATAAAAAGGCTGTAATTTGCAGTAAATGCGTGTTTCTCACTTTTTCTATTATCGTTTTACATCACAGACTTATTTGATTACTGTCACCTCAGAGAGTAACTTGAAGGTCTTCGAGAAACCCACGGCAGTACCTGCGAGCATCTTAGGCACAAGGTGAAGTTGAGGACACACAGATTAAATCCGTGAAGACATTCACGCCAATGTTGTACTTTTACAATAGTCAAAATTTGGAGCGCGCCTGTCCCTTTGAGCATGCAAATATGTTAATCGACGGTAATTGAGGCCTTCTTGCAAACCACTTTCACGTTCTCGCACCCACGAACTTCCGTTCTTCACTGTTTTTCCTGCAACTTACAAGCTCAAATTTAACCCTAACCCTGAGTCTACGCCTAAAAGTTCACCTTACAGGGCAAGATGTGCCTGATGGTGTAGAGAATGTAAAAAGTTGGCGTACAGGCTACGCAATAATCAAAAGTACATCAAACTGACCCGAACGTTACCTCGCAGTGTGTACGTTAGTGCCAGCGTTCATCCATCGAAAACCGTCAATCATTAAAGTACTTTACCACCTTTCACTTGTAAGCATAGGTGATAATTTGATTGATACGGATTTTGCATTTTTTTAAAATTCCTGACTCGACTGGCGGGCTTGACCTTTATGCCGTGGGTCAAAGACCTCCTGTCCTCCTGCCATGCAGGGGATTACACTGCTAACTTTTCAACCTTGTGACCTTTTTACCAAATTTACACATTTATGACGGAGTGGATTCGTGAGAACGCTCTGAAGATACCATAAGATGACAACGCTCCTTGAAAATTCATAACTTTTAGGCTGCAGTTAGTAGTTGGTGGGGGCTTTAGCTAGAGTTTTACAAAAAAAATCGCGCCATGTTGATAGACCCAATTAGTTTATCAAAGCTAAACTCGTAAAGCTTTTACTTTGATTGACAGCTAAACCCTGTTTGAGGAGGCCCTTCGTCTAATATGCCAATATGCATTTATAAATTCCACAATTATGAGGTATCAGATGACCGTTGTCAAGCGAGGCCAATGAAAGCATATCAAAAAAAAAAGCAGGAATAAACATACTTAAATCCGCCTGCTCCTTAAAGTTCATCACAAATGGTTGCGAAATGCCAGGATTTGCTGAAATCACTTCGAGTCCATTAAATAGGCTATCCCACACTGGATGCACTTCACAAGTGTACTCCACTCCGGGCTTGAAGGTGTCCAATTCCACGGTTGTTGTTGTGACGATTGCTTCGATTGGAGCTCTGTCTGATGAGGAGCAGAGAACGCGAAAACGTGAAGCTTTAGTACCTTCCACCTCGCTTTCACTCTCCCACGAGAGACGAACACGAGTTGGTGAGATAATGTCTGTTGTTACCTCAAACCCTTTATGCTCTATTACGGCGCAAATCGAGGTGTGCGGAGAAATGAGCAAAATGACAAGCATGGAATAGACGACTCGCACCATTTTTTTACTACAAATTAGGTAAAATGAAGCTATCACAAACCGGTGACGTGACCTTAACGGTGTCCAGTAATCAACCAATCACGATTCCTGATAGGAGTGCATTTTCTTGAAAAAAATATTTCCGCGCACCGTAAAGGGATTAGTTTTACAATTATGTATTTACCCATGACGAATGCCACACGCATAGAGCCTAGCCTGGCTCGCCTTCATGCGTGACGTAGAGATCAGCGGACCTAGTCTTCATCTTGATGATGAGAGGATGTAACTTTTACCGGTGATGTGGCTTAGTAACTTAATTTACCATAAAATTCGTGCCTCTGCTGGTTGTCACTGTAAAAAATCTACGTTATTAGAATAACTTGATGATTGGCAGCCACTTTAGTTTTCATCCTGCTCTTGTTTGCGTGGGCCGAGACCAACTTCATTATCTCCATATTCGCTTAGAGTAAATGCATTTAGCCCTTCTGAGCGCCTTCCTTTACTAAATGGAAAGTCTTGGGATGTTGCAGCCACATCTGATTATCACGGAAGGAGGGCCCTTGCTTTCAATAGATCGTCTCAACCCCTTCCTACCTATCCCCTCATGAACTCTACAATGATGGCTAGACTATGAGGAGTCGCTGTTGTAAAACTTTGTGTGACCAACTGATGTCTGGCGGTAACTTCACGATTTGTCTGGTTTTTGTACGTGTGGGCTGGGCTTCGAACCAAGATCAGGCTTAATCCCTTTTTTCTATCCGGAATAAAATGCTTTACAGCTCCACTTAATGCCTTCTACTCTGTGGAAAGCCTTGGGATGCTACAGTGGTGGTAGCGAAAAGCGAACTCGACGTATTTTAACGACTTCCATCCTGGAATATACAGTTTGTTGCATGTAAATATGGTATGGAGGAGGCTCATTAGCAGCAGAGGCGGGAGATTTTCTAAACCCTTCAAAAACCTTCACCTAATCCTCATGTTTTACAAACAAGCGATTAACAACTGAAGCAACACCGCTTTGAACCATTTGGAAAAGTTTCGTGTTGGAATTCCTTCTTACTACACCCGTGTACAAGTTTCGGAATTGACACTACGGTTCTTCTTATGTGCGGAACATTCTGATTTCCACCATTTAGAACAGGAAGCAACAGGTGTATAGACCTCGATTCTGGCTGTCGGATCGAATGCGATTCCAGATCCCGTAGAAGCTGCTGAGGAGTCTCATGGTAGCTTTTGATTGGTGCTGCTGGCTCGTGGGTGCTTTGTTGCAGTACTGAATATGTCGTGGCGGCTGGTGCGGGAGAGCACCAAGGCTGTTGCTCAAGAAAGGAGAGGGGCAGTACTATAATTTGTTTGTGTGATCACCCTATGTCTGGAGGTCACTTTAAGGTTCATCTGGCCCGTGTACGCGCGGGCTGGCCTTTGGGCCATGCGCAGACCCATGTGATTTGTTCGTTTTGGAATACATATCTTCGGTTCCACTTACTGTTTCTTCTAACCTATAAGAAGTATCTTGAAAGGGAACCAAAGATGGCTCACATAAAAACGCACAAAAACAGCGCTGGTGCTAAAAAATTTTGAATGAATGGAACAAATATTGACATTATAATGTAGAGCAAAAAGTTGTCTATGAAACTTAGCAAATTAAAACCTTGGCTAAAGTTGTTTTGCAAAAAAGGACAAAACACGCTGACAAAACTCGTACTGTTTAAACCACTTGATTAGTCCAAACATAAACAGAGGCGCGTTCAAATTCAACCGTCAATGGCTTGTTTTGTGCATTTGTGTACTTGCATTGTCTCACCCCGAGCAATCACTCTTGGCGCTCTACTTCTACGTCCTTCCATGCAACTTTTTACTCGTATACTCACACTACCGAATTCTCTTCCTCCCCTCCCCCCATCCCCCTATACTAGATTACTTTGGAGGTTGTAGATGATTTCATCTCTTGGGCATTATCACCTTATTTCTTATCTCCGCACCCGCTGCTCCAAAGTCCATGTGAGTGTCCGCACTTCTCCAACACTGGTTTCCTGCACTGCCCTATTCCTAGCCGCTCAAATGGTAGACCACAGCAACGAATCACTTGTTTTCTTTATCATTTTAAAGCTTTTCTTCGACTGTTCAGCTCTACTTTTACTCGCAATTCGCTTTTTACTTTTCCTCATAACCCCAACCAGGTCATAAATGGCAAATGCACAAATTGTGGAACGACGAATCTCGTTCTCGTGGCCTTAAGTGATGTCTTTACCCGCGCCCAACCAGGACCTAATACTCATCATTCGTGGTAATTTTATTTAACTTTGGTAACAATGCATTGGACCGATCCAACTGTTCATTGGTGTAACTTCTCATCCGATCTTCCCTCTCCTCCTCAAGTTTGGTACCCATTAATGTCTAATCCTTTTAGCCCTACTTTACCGACCCTCCAGCCTTTTCGTTTGTCACGCCCCTCCTCCCTTCAGTCAGTATTGCAGGCAATCTGTTGCTTACTTCGTTGTGGCACTCACCCAATAGGCTGCTTCATTCCGCACCTACCTTCCCTTTACAGTCTCCACAGAGTTCCCTCAATTACTCAAACCGTACCATCCAATAAAATTCTTCAACAATGAATCACCTGCTAAGATTTCTTTTTTGTCTTCGTTTCCTAATCATGCACAACACACTGTGCAATCCACAATTCGAACTACGTCGCATCAGTACCCATTGTTGCCCAATTTTCTTTTCCCTCCTCTCCTCTTCACTTTATTTTCGGTCAACTCTTCGTGTTCTACGATATACCCTGCAGAAAAGGCTAGCGTAGGATACGCGTATAGTCTGTTATCTTCCCATTCACTTTGTCTCATACCTTTGGACTTAGCTGTTTGCGCGCCTTCAGTCTCTCGCTTTGAACTTCACCCAAGACTTTAGCACCGTTATGGCTTAGTGCAGGATAACAACCATAGCGAGCTCCACTTTGAGGCGAAACCGCACTTAACGTCATTCTGCTCTACCCTGTGAAAAAAGAAGAGACCAAATTCCGCAAATGGCATCTGTATTTCCGTCGATAATAGTAATAACAATAGTAATAATAATGAAGTTAGAGGGAGCGAAATAAAGGGAGGCAGGGAGTAAAACACTATTGCTGGTTGAGGTGGAGAGGGAGTTGCAAAAATAGACGCAGTAGTAAGAGACGACCATACGGTCACAGCTGAAATGAGAAAGTCAGAAGAGAAGGCTAAGGGTACTAGGAGAGGATGAGAAGGTAGGCCTGACAATAGATCACAGCTTTTCCATGTTGAATCCAGAAGACTAATAACCATTGCCACATCCCCGTGGGTGAAAGTCCAAATCCAAAGTCTCAGTCTATGTCAAAGCCTTTGACGGCGAATTCGTGTATGCATGGGAAAGACGTGGTTTGGGAGCCACTGGAGCTACAAGGCAAAAATGTAAAAAAATGTCAATTTGTGAGATCACAAACGCCCTGCAGGATTGTAAAAAAACTGCAACACAGTAAGCCAACTCAATTCGAATTAGTTCATAACCGAAGCACTCCATACATTCCGCTCCTTCGAAAGTGCTACAGAAATCTACCCTCCTCGCCTATGGAGAAGCCTTTACTTAGGATTCACTCACCAGCCTCGAAACACGGCACTCACAAAGCGACACTCCTTTGCATTGTATTGTGCCTCCAATAAACACCTCTAAAGGACCGAAATGACAGTCCTCACAGGCGATTTCATTTCTCCAGCAAGGTTCTGACAATACCCGGCAGGCACCCGAACAAGAAAGGATAGATACCATGAACCGCCACAAGCAGATCCAAAACCACGACAGTGAGAAGGGGAAATGCCAATGCCTACCACAATGCACATTTAACTAGTGCAAGATTAGCCCAAACGTCATTATAAAAACTTTCAGCTTATTATCGTTCAAATGAAATGCAAGATTTGATCATAACTCCAATTACCGTAGGCAGAGTTTTGGCGGCTCATTTTCCTACTGACCGATATTTGAAATTGGAAGAAGAACTGTTCATCTACCACTTTCCAACCACATCCCAATCCCGCTAAACTAGGTCATTTAATCTTCCGCATCAACCACACTGCGGTCTCCGAAGCGAAATTTACAATGGCGAAGGGTGAGCAGATTATTGACAGACTTACAAGCCAAGGATTTCATTGAAGAGGTAAACTGATTGGGTAAAATGCGTCAATAAAATGCTAGCATTGCAAAGCCTTGAGCTGATTAACCTGTATGGTGCTAGTTTCATACTTCCATTGACGTAGTACAAAATAATGCCGAGGCAAGATGACTAAACACGAAGAGTACGAGCAACTGAGCATTCACTGCGTTAATAAGATATACTGGTTTAAATTGGCCCCAAAATGTATCCTTTCGGCGAATGTAATCAGTGACACGAGGAGAAAAAGCCGTGAGTAACACAGTGACCTAACACGTGTCCCCACCCACTCATCCTCGCAGCCCGTCCCATGAGGCAAAATTTGAGAAGGATCATCTTTTAATGTAACAAGATTAAGATTAGATAGGATGCGATGGAGAAGTTAACAATTCTACCGTCGTGGCCGCTTCAACAGCCAACTGAATAAAGTGGAAGGACGGGTAGAGGACGTACGCTTTCTGGTAGCCGGGGTAACAGAAGATGGAGACCTGCTTGCCACCTCCCGATCTCGCCCCCCTTTAGAGATTTCATATAACTTTTTCACAGTCTCACGGATATCGCCCACATCGGCATTACGCTTCTTGTAGAAGAGAATGTAGGCGCCAGGTTGCACAACCTAAGAAAATATAATGCATCGTTATCTTTTTACTAACTTAAAATAAGTAAAAATGCTTCAGAATTTAATTTTGTCCTTTAAGCCCACCTGGTCGGGAGAGACTTTTTGAACTTTGAGGTCGTTGTAATGCCACCATTGGCCGGAAACTAGGCTTTTACAATAGGCAGTAATGTGTCCCGTCTCTATTGAACCCTTGTGATTGCAGACAGCCACAAGGTCGTACACTAGCTTGCTCGAATCATTGTTGCTCAGGTTCCTATTCCCGCGGTCTGTTGAAAAGTGAAGAGGACGGCAGTAACCCGCTAACTACAAGATTGCGGTCAACTTTAATTCCTGCATGCTTGATCTTGTTTAAATTAAAATAGTCATAATCAAAAATTTGACCACAAAATATCAAACAGTTGAGATTTCGTCACAAAGGCATTTTCACAAGGGTGATGCTCCACGTGCCATGTCGAGAAATGTATCACGTGAATACAAAAATGACATCCACACTCGACAAACACCAGCTTCACCTTATATGTGAATGTGGCGACATTGGAAGGGATGTGAGGAAAAACATGCAAGCATTTGAGGCACAATATGAGACTTACTACTCTTCGAATTGGATTGACTAAGCATGAATGAGAGATCCAAGTCGTTTGTTGGATATTTTACCAAGGCGTTAATTTTCATCAGTCCGTTGCCACCTGAAGTTATGAAGTTAGATCGAGGCAAAGCTGATCATAATGCATTGTGCTGCATCAAGGGTTGAAGAAAAGGGAGAGGAGGGGAGCACAGAGTGGAGGAGAAAGGGGAGGAACTTAGGGTCTTACCACTAGACGCAGGCACATGGACGAATCGATTAAGGTGGAGAATGAGGTATTTTGGTGCTTTTTCAAGCCAAGTGTTTAGCACAACAGTCGTTGGATTCTTCTCGTTGGTGTCACATGGTTGAGTGTGAGTCACATTTGCTGTCTTGATGAACTCCTAAAGAAAGCGGTAAAAAGTTTGATAAATGGACAGCATTAGAGATTTACACGCATGACTGTGAGTCCAAAAAGAAATCAAAACTCATCCCATGAGGTACAGAAACTGCTGCGTGACACAAAAGGTGAGGTGACAGTGACGAAACGGCAAAAATGAAGTAGGTAGGAAAGGCTAGTATTTGTTTATTACGCATGACCTTCTTTTCTGTCTAGCAGGTAGAGGAAATAAATGCGAACTGCCAGGATCAACGGATAGGTCAGGAATGATGACGCATACAAGACGGATTTAGGTCACATTCAGCCAACGCTGTGAACCTACACACAGCATTAAGTAGAAATTGTGCATCATACCCACTATCCACTGGAGCGCATTTTATAGGTAAGTACAACTGGTGATGACAGCACTAAATGCAATATAGATTGTAGAAGAACATTCTATTGGTGCAACTTCAACTGAGAGCGGCTTAAATCGACTGAGATATCCTTCAAGTCTACACCTCTTTCCATAAAACTGAGTCCAACCTCTCCTATTCAACTGTCACAGTAATAGGCGTACAAAGAGCAAAGTAGAGTATCAAATTACCAACCTCAAGGCATCTTCTTATAGTTAAATCTGCGTCTTCAAAGCTGTTTGATTTGGTAAAACGCGAGTTGCAGTCCGAGGCGACATTGGGATCGGTCAAAAACGCTTTAAGCGCTAAGTCCGTATTTACTTTGAACGTTCGCATGGGATCAACAGGTAGAGATGGCCAAACGACTAAAAGACGAAGAAGGCGAGGACTTTCGCCCTTCTCCGTGGACAGCCACTTTGGCAGAGTGATGGAAGATACCTCAATGGTGGAGTGAAGTAACGGAAACTCCTGCCTTGAGTCTAGCTCGCAGGGTTCCTGTTTTTGAAAGACGCAGAAAGCAGAAGATAAAGCTAATCCTTGGAGCATCATCTACTGGTTAAGTAAAGTGAGGAAAACGGAGCAGGATAATTCTCAGCACCATTTTCTCTGCCTGACTCATTACTGCTTGCGATGGACAAATAATATATTCAAACCTCATCAGTAAGGGTAATACCAAGACGAAAATAGAGGTAGCTCCTTCTTCTCGCTCACAAATAGGACAGATTTATAGGGAAATGACCCAGATATGTCGACATGGTAACAAGCATTGTTTCAATTCATTGAAAAAGTTGAAAATGAGGGTTTTGCCTTCCCATACTATCTGTTCCGGTCTAATGCCTAGAAGAGAGTTGAAAAAGCACTCCAGACACATTAAAGTGAACCTGTTTTTACTATTTCTAGGGATTTTTGTATCGAAACCATTAAAATATGTAACCGAACAAACTACTGAAGTCGTTACTGAAAACGGAGCAGTTAGCATTGCCATGAGACGGATTTTTCTCAGCAGCACGTGTTTACCACTAATTTCACTCTCGTAAGTGGTTTTGCCTCTAAGATGTAAGTAACAAGCTCAGTCACCCCCACTACCTAACTGACAGCTTGGCATGCAACCGAAGGGGTGTAAGGAGGAAAAAGAGGTGAAAGGCAGCACCACCCTCCTCATTCTAGTAGGTAAATTTAGGACCGGTACAAATCCTATTCCTTCTACCTCACTAGTGCTAGTTCTTTTAAATTCCCTGCACCAAGGAGACCATTTACAGTGGGTAAACAGCTCCTAGTGAAGAATTGAGTCCGTAAGCATAGAGGGAGAGCGGTTCGTCTTGCATGGATGGCGATTTGGTGACGTACATCTTCAAAGTGTAAATGAGCCATGAGTGGATTCTCTGAGGGCAACCAATGGCACGCTCGTTAGCATGACTTTGGCAAACAAAAGTCGGCTTTCATCACGAAATTGGCTAACCAATCAGGACGCAGTCGAAATGGAAATCAAATGAAATGACAAAGCAGCTACAGTTTGAAAGCCTTTCCATCCACCCAAGTGTTATCTAGTCAAATCTGACAGCTTCTATGCCCATCCCTCTTCCAAGTTAATGCAAGTGTAAATGTCGTTGGTCTATTGGAGAATAGACTGACCTCTTAAAGGAATGAATCGAGAGCGCCCAATAGTTGAGAGGTTTTACAGACTCTTGAGACTACTTAGCACTTGTTTCCTCTTCTACGCGGGAAAATGGTGCACGTTGCCTGACCTGGGTTAACTGGCGGAAACCTTATCGGTTGAAGCTAATATGGCGTATTTCTGTGATACAGGGAGTTAGACCCGAGTTAAATGCCAAACTTAAGTCAATATAGCCAACCAAAAGCTCGAAATGTCAATGAAGGACATTAATTTGCACAGCTTTTTAATATAATAAGGATAGCTCACGCCAGGTGCCGCATCGACAATCCAGAAACAGACATTGCGATATGATTCACTTGTCAACATTGACTCGGTTAGAGGGCGGTTGTCACAAATATCTAACAGCGACTGCAGCGCCAGAAGGCGCAGGCAATCGAAACGGATATCATTGGGAACCTAGAAGGAGGGAAGGGGATGAATGAATAAGGTAAAACGAGAATAATCAAAAAAGCGAGAACTTACGAGAGTGGTAAGAAAGTGGAACCATTCATGTGTGATAGAGTTAAATCAGTCGAGGAAATTATTTGAACAAGCAGATACTACACCCGATTACTCCCCTTCAATGAAGCCTTGATGCGCTGGGGTGCCATACAACCCCGTAAGGAATTAAAGATCCAAATACAACTTCATCCATTAAACTATTCCTTGGTTCTGGTGGAAAGCATATTCATGCAACGATTTCCCTCTGAGAGGTAGCAAAAAATAAACGAGAAATGAATTTGAAGGATCCACTAGGTTAGGAGTATACTAGGTGCCTTCTCAGTGGTTATTCACACCCTCACACCAACTGTCTGCTATATTTAGAAATGAGTAGGATTGCAATGGCACTCCTAACCTCATTCAATATTAGTGCAATTTTTGTAGGTAGGCCCAGTGTTTATCGACAATGACTTGCCATCCAACATAACGAAAGTGGCTCGTCAACCTTTTAAAGTTGCTTCATTCAAATTCTAGTAGGGAGATTTAAAACCCTCACAATCGGGATTCGCATAGATGCACGAAAAACATTAAGAAGGCAAACATCCATTAATGGCCTTGGAGGTCACATCAAGACCCCCATTCCGCTTGATTATCCTTAAAAAAGTTTATTACTGCACATAGAGGTAAATAAGCTTAATAATCCGAAACCCGTCCCCAATTCGTTGACTTCGTATGACAAATTGCAACAATTTTACAAACAACTTTGCACTCGTAGTCGTTGAGACGATGTACAGGACGTGTGAAGGAATGCACTCACATTAACGCTGAGAGGAGGTGAGAATCTTCGAAAGCTCGCGGCTCGAGCAACGTTATTGTCTTCAGAAGGGGAGTGAAAGAGTTTACGGTTCTCACGTTCCTCCACGTGAATCAAAAGAAGCTGCATTCTGCTCTCCACCGCCTGCGTAAAAAGAAGTGGTGTAAGTTGTACAACAGGATCATGGTCAAGCTCATAATGCTGCACGATTGATGAACTGGCAAAGGATAGGAAAACCCATTAGTGATGACAGCTTTCAAGCCCTAAGGACGAAAACCCAATCAGCCTGCTACAGCGTTGGACGGTAGAGAGCGATTAGAAGCTCAAACAAACTCCTCCATTACCTTGCATTTTAAATTAGGAATCATAAAGAGAAATAATGCAATCAATGGAGGGTGGATGACATGGATTTGTTGCGAATTTATGAATAAAAGCACAAACGGACATGGAACAAAACAAGGGATTGGGTCTTGAGAGATTTGTGCATTTGCATAAGAGAGCAGCACCAATGCTTGACAAGAGCCCAAAGACCTAGAGCTAGCCAACAGAAACACAAACTAAAATCAGATCAACTAATAGATGAAATAGAAATGAGAAGTTTTGCACCACGAGAGCCGACTTACACTAGAGGAAGAGGAGTTTAACACCTGTTGCCCTGCATCAATATCCAAGTTGCTGGTTTTGTTTAGAGAAAAGGAAGAAGAAGTAAGTTGTGTTTCTTCACTTGGCGGTTTGCTGTTGAGGCGAACGATGAAAAGGGCATCGCCGTTGAGGAGGCTTCGTTTCACCGTTTCCAACACATGTGAATTTGTGAAGAAATCGTCCTCCATGTTCAAACCATCCGTCAAGTCGACAGCAAGGCCGGAACTTTCCTGTGAAGATAAAAAGCAACCACTGACGACGCGCAAAGCTAAAGCCCAATATTCTCATCAGTGGAATTCCATAACGAGACTGAAATTCAATGCCGCATCATGTGGGGAAGCGCACATGTGCCGTTTGATGTAGACGATAATGACAACGTTGGAAAGAATAAAAGTATTCAAAATACCGTTTTAATGAGGAGGATTCGAAACAATTGCTAATTATCATGACAATATAATTACCAATAAATAGAATCAAAATCATAATATTGTCCGGCATGGAAAGCATTCTTCGAGGAGTATCGTCAGGTCATGAGCAATGGGTGCAAACAAGCAGAGGACCCACAGAAATGCACGCAACAATAGAAGAGAACGCTGCCTAATGATGGAAGAGGACAAACACTAACGACTTTCATTCATCTCACGCATTTGCCTCCATAGTTCCCAACTTGCACTAAATCGGTATCCAAGTAAAAGGAACAAGAAACGACAAGGCCTCTGCTTAACATCCACATAAATAACAGCCTAGAAGCACGTTGAATTTTAAGACATCGCTTTATTCTACATTTAAAGTCCAAATACCCACACATGCTTGCATGCATGCATTTGCACTTGAGCTTAAAACATAAACAGACTAGTAAGGACACGAAACTGAATCAAAACTTAGATTTACGCCAAACTTGTACTTACCAAAAACCATTCACCAAAGCCAGTCGATTTAGCTTGCACAAGGATGAAGGGATCAGAAAGAGAGGAGGATGCGGAGAGGAATTCTTCGTAGGTGGATTCCTTGGGGTTCCGAGGATATCCGCCTCCTGATGTTTGCAAAGACGTGAGGGAGGACGGGGAAGCTGCAGAGGTGGCAGTGCTACCAATGGGAGGGAAAGAGAGAACCTGGTTGTAAACACTCTGAATGTCCGTGCTTGGATGCACCTTCAGCAGACGGCGGAAACAAACAGACTGTAACGAGAGAAGAACTAAGGTAAATAACGCCTATAAAAAGAAGACGAAGAAAACTTATTCCCTCGACCTACTGAATTGCCATTGAAGATTTCGTTGAACACAATATTCAAATCGCAAGCATTGCTGTCTAACAAATCTGTGGCCGCTTTCAGTTTGTTTCCAGATACTGGTATTGGGACGGAGAGGGAGAGAAAAACTTCAGAGTTGCCCTTCGTTTCATTAGGAGACGGTTTGTAACGAAAAAAATACCCCTTTTTTTTACGCTGTTGATAAGAGAGTTGGGTTTGTAACGTGCCTTCAAAGATTCGCAAAATTTCTGAAGTGGCAGGACCACGAGCGTTATGGTAATCTACTGTTTCATCGTGCAGTCGATTGAGAAGGAAGAGCAAAAATTCCTGAGCGTCCTGTTCCCGTGGCTCTTTAAAGTCCTAAAGAGAAGCAGAGAATAAGTTTCAGTTAGTGTGGTAGTGACCGATAAATGGTTAAAGAATAGCGTTACACAAACCTTGACGAGTTCGCCGATAACTCGCCGAAATTCCTCCAGTTCAAAATTATAGTTGTTTTGAAAGATTGCCACAACCAATTTTGATAGAACCGGCGTTAGGAGAGGGCTATCAGGGTTTGGATTTTGGTGATATAACCTTTCTGGTTGGCTGATAAGCCAATCAACAAGAGGCTGAATAGTGAGTAAGCACTGTAGAGTTGCGTTTATGTAACAAGTGTTGCCCAAATTTGCCAACCCTGGGGGATAAGGCAATGTGTTGTCTCGAGGACGAAGCTGAGATTCCTCGGAATCCGTGCATGAAGAAGTCAATTCAATGCTTGATAAATGGCGCCGGTTCTCTTGGGATGGTCGGTAAGACATACTGCATTAAAAATATATTTGCGCATACAAAGAGTAAATGCGAAACCCTCAAGTATGGGAACAGCAGGTGTAGTTTCTTTTGAAGAAGCAAATCAAGCAATTCTTCAATCACCCACAAGCATTTCACTCACCACAGAAAATTTAAATTCAGTAAATGCATGCTCATTGCCTGAGCACGCTGATAAGAACAACAAACACTGTCTAAAAGCAAATGTGTCATAGCTCTACGCACGAGAGTGATTTCACATCCACAAAGTAAAAATAACTAATATTAAGGTAACAGACCATACATGAAATAGTGGAGGAAGTTCATACCACGCACTGCCGGAATAGGGTATTATAATAAAATCCTTATGCAATGAGCACACATAAATTTTTTGGTGAAGATTTGTAACTTACTTTTTTCGCATGTGTTCAAAAAAGTTTAAAAAGTCTCGACTTATTTTTGTTAAAGAAATAAAAGTATATGTATATTGTAAGCGTTTTCAGGCGATGTAGTTTGGCCATATTATTGATTTTACCCTATTATACTATGTTCACATTTCCATTAATCGTTCCGATGCATCTATGATGACCTTGGCGCTCGTTTCTGATTGTCTCCATACTCCACGCCCGGGCTTTGTCGGTGCGCGCCAGTGACTTGTGGTGTTGTTATATATTCCTAACGTCATTGTATTAATTTGCAAAAGAAAACTTGGTACAAATTCAGCTTATGTCAGACTTTCTTGAATCTAGTACTTTCTTCTCGGTCGAGATGACTACTGATTATGGGCAAGACGAATCGGGTGATACTGGGGTATGCATCGACCCTACGATACTTGAGCCTAGCGATGATCACGTAGCACAAGTGTCTTTTTCTTGGCTGAATGCAATTCTTCTGATTTTCTTTGGTATCAGTTCATGGGTCGCCATCAACGGTCTTTGGATGGAGCTACCCCTCTTGGTATACGTACTTCCAGAAGGTTGGAATCTTCCTGCCTATCTCTCTATCATCATACAGGTAAGATGGAGTGAGGAGATTATGAGCAAGCCTGGTATATGGCGCTTGAGTTGAAAAAAGTTACAATTCTACGGTTTGTTAGCACTTGTTTTGTTGGTTATAAAAACGTTTTTGGATGTTACTACGCTGGATCCCTTTACGGAGATGTCTTTTTGTGTTGACAACTTGAACCTAGCGTTGTTTTCCGGCTTTAAAAGGGCATAAAAGTTTAGTTCTACACAGGCACTAGTGCATTGTAAAAGATGAGTGCAGACAAGATCTCTAAGCATCATCTTTGACTTCATTTAAGTCCAGATTCTATGGGATTGCTAGTCATTATCTTTTTGCTTTTCTGATACACCTTTTAACATTTCATGTGTCCCTCTTAGGCCTTCATTTTACTGCATCGAGATTTCAAATTTTCACTTCCCGTGTTTCTCCCTCCTCCCTCGTAGCTGGCCAACATAGGTCCATTGGTGTATGTTCTGCTGATCCAAATTTGCCGCAACTTTGGCCGAGCACAGAGTGGTTACTGGTGCATGCGCCTCATTCAACCGCCAGAACGTCTGGCCAACTACACCATTCTCACTGTTGGGCTCACAGCCTCGCTTCTCCTGACCCAATTTTGGAATGTAAGTCCGCACCAAAAAATTTAGTGTCAGCGATGTGGCCTCTGATTTAAAGATGTTTTGGGTGACTCGAAGTTATTTGTAGACGAGTGTTCACAAATGGTTTATGGTCTTGTAGGCAGTAGTGTTAATGCCAGGCCTGCCTGTAAACGTTGCAAATGGTGGAGGGCCAGCGATACCAGAGGCGTTGTACGGACACAGTTTGGGCCTCTTTATATTGACCTTCGCACTAGGCATGATTGACTGTATGTCCTCCGTCACCTTCCTTGCCTACCTTGCCAATATGCCCGCGGTGTATGCAGGTGCTCTGCTCTTTGGAGAGACTGCTTCCGGTCTTTTACCTAGCCTCTATGCCCTTGGCCAGGGAGTTACAACTGAGGCCGTCTGCGTGCCCTTCGTCAACGGTACTTAAATCTCAATAATATCAATGGTTCTCTCGAATAGGGTCTAAATAACTTACCGATTTTGTGGCCTTGGCTAAAGAAGAGACAGTCTACTGGAACCTGTTTATGCTCTCTGTTATACATAACACGGAAATCAGTCCCAATAGTTCTTTATTTACATAATCTTCCATGCGATCATACTTTTGAGGGTATGTGGTGTCCTGTACCGGCAAAGTGAAACACGTTGCCGTCCTTCTCAAGTAGTTTTATGGACATAAATATCTAAGTCTGATTCCTGGCGGCTCCTCGTTTAATTTCCCTTTTTCAAATGGGATGGATGACCTGGCTTTTGCTATTCTCGAATTGGCGGTATGAGTGCTGGACATATCTGCTAATAGTTAGACTACTTTTTATCATTCCTCAAGCTTATCGATCGAAAATGATTTAGAGCAGCTAATATTTATATCGTCACTTCTTAAAATGCAAGAGAAGTGGGCTCTCGCCGGTGATGTGAAGACCTCATCAACAGGCAATACATTGCGGTAGATCTTTTACTCTCCGCTCTCCAAATCTATGCATAAGCAACTGTCATGCTTGCACTTGGACTGCCAAGTTTGACGAGTGATTTGTTTGCCAATACAGCGAATTTTTTTTACCCTAAATAATTATGTAGCATTTTGTTCCTCACAAATTTACAGTCGTTTGTGGTGAGATCATGGCAGGCAGATCATGCAATCCTCGTTGAATGATGAGGCCTTCCATTTTGACAAGCGTTGGGTCAAATAAAGGGTTGGTTTTTTTTACTTCTTTGTATCAAAATTTTTTACCACTACTAATGGTCACTGGAGGAAGCTCTGATCCATTTTCGTATTCTTGCAGAGAACGGGACAGCAGAGTACCATCCAGTGTATTCGCCGCCGAACTTCGGGATATCCGTTTTTATGGCTTTGATAGCAGGTACTACAGGTCTCAGTCTTTTGGCTTTCGGGCTGCTCGACTGTTTGCCCACAGCACTCGGCCGTTCTATAACGCTCTCGTATCAGCGGCACCACTCCCTTCCACCAGCTTCCAATGGCGAGGACGTCGGTGGCAGATGCGAGGATGCCACCAAGTCTATAAGTTCGTCTGGTCTCTACTTTGTCACTCATCTCGCATCATCCCGGCTTGTCTGACTCCTAAACACGGCTTACCATTGTCTTTAAACCAGCCACGGCATCATCGATGGAAATGACCGTGGAACCTCGTGATATGACAGCAAATGGTCTCTTTTGGGTCTGTTTCCTTTTAACGGGCTACGCCAGCTGCTTGACTAATGGGTTGCTGCCCTCATTGCAGTCCTTCTCCACTGCCGCTTACAGTACGCGAACGTTTCATCTGGCCGTGACATTGTCCGGCATCACAGGACCCATCATGGCTGTTGCCGTCACTGCCTTCTATGGCTACGATCAACTTGGCCTTTGGATACGCTACGTCCTTCGCCGATTCTGCTTCTGTACTAGTAGCCGACCTCTCGTGGTAAGGTTCTTTTCCTTCCCTTCCTAATTAAACCTAGTTTGATTGGACATCCATTTAATTGAGGACGTTGCAGGAGCATTGGGATTCTACCGAATCCGACAATCACCAAACACCCCGACATCCAACAACAAAAATGGCCTCTATTGAAGGTGGTCAGTTGGCATTAATCCTAACATTCCTCAGCGTTATTGGCTCATTATTTGCTGGCTACATTATTTTTTTGGCCGCCACATCTCCTTCTCCACCACAACTTGGAGGTGCCGGTTCTGCATTCTCGGTAGGTCTGTACATCCATTTTTGGTATCTACAATCCCATTTTCATCTCATTTTAATGGCTGAGAGTGTGAGCTTTACTTCAAGGTTGATCCGAGTTTATAAAACTGGTGAATAAGCGACATGAAGTACTCTACCTTAAAGATGAGTTAGTCAAAGATTGTCACATCATTTCATTAAAGCCTTTTATCTGCCACTGGTACAGTGACCGTCCTCAAAACCTTGCTGCCTCTACTTGACATAGTGCAAAAGTCTTGAACTATTGAGGTAGTGAGGATAAGGCAGCCGCCCTGCGCTAACTGTGGAGTTGGTGTAGTGGAAATGTGACACTAGACGGGTCTACAATGGCAGCTGGAGGGTTGGTATTTGGAAAGAGGGACTGATAGTGTGTAGCCTACACTATATTTACTAAATCTGGAATTTAGTATCCACTATTGGTTCGTGTCTCTACTCATTAGGCGTTGTAAAGGACTACGGCCACTTAATATAGTTAATATTGCCACGCGTCATGGAAAGTCGTGGTGTGACATAAACTTACAGTGCTTGGCGTAGGTTCAAATAATAATTGATTGGTTTTGCTATTAGACTAATGTTTATGCACGAAATGCATTTCTGCTCTTTTGTATTGACTATGTTCAGGTTCTGTCGTGGATTTTGATGACAGCGGCGTTGAGCATTCAGAAGACGTGGATCACGTTGCATCTGGTAAAGCATGGCAGTCAACGAAATCTGCGAACATTGGGAATTGCCAGCCAGATTGGTTCAGTAATGGGTGCTCTAGTAAGCTTCATTCTCACTGCCAAATTGAACGTCTTTGTTCCCAAAGTACCGTGTACATAACTTCGGAATCTTCACGATCATTGCTTTCTTGTATAACTTTTTCATTGTCTATGTTTTTGCCTCCTTGTGGGTCATTCGTTCTTGAATTTCTCTTTTATTTCTTGAACTCGTCATAGTAGGTGATGAATTGCGATTGACGGGTCGTAGGATGCCATCTTAATTCCCTTCTGACTATAGGGAAGCTTTGGATCGCATCGGTTTACTTGTCTGAAAGTGGGTTTCTGCATCCTGGTGAAGTACATGCATACAATGCGTGCAGAGCCTGGCATCAAGTGGGAGAGGGGATGTCACTGCAAAATAGAATGATCAAGGCGTGACATCTACCTGTTGTGGAATTTAAATGAGTGCATGCGTTTCAATTATGGTGACTTGATTTTGGCATTCAACCACCATTAATTGGTAGCAGAATGTATCATAAGTACTACTGACGAGGGGAAGGTGTTATATAAGCTTCGCCTTGCTGACTGCCAGAATTTTCTTTTTCTATCAGTTGTTAACGAATTTGTTACATGTGTGGCGCTGGACCTGAATGCGGTTTTGAAATTGATAGTACCCTTTGTGCCGTAACATTTAGCTTTTTGGGGTGTTTTAATATCACTTTGACCTCTCGTCGATGTAGAAGATCCTCGTCAATTGAGCTCCGGAATGGAGAGTGAAGAGGCGAGGGAGTTGAAGCGTACGACTGCGAAGCCTAACTTTGCATGAGTTCAATTTTTTGGTAACGATAGGTATCACCACACCCCCAAAAGTCTTGACATGTTTTAGTGACTAACATGCGGAGATGTGACATTTCTAGACTTTCCAAAATTATAAAATTTAGGGCTAGCAAGGCGGAGAATGAATCATGAACGAAGGGGTAACTGACGCTGCTGGTTTTATGCGTTACTGGAGCTTTATTTGTTTGAATGGACATTTTATCACCAGAATTTACTGAATCGTCCAATTTCATGATTGCACTAGTCACATGTCAAACTTCGTTTGTTTTTCAATTTTGTTCGGCTGTCGTAGCACCAAACTGGTGACCAATTCACGAAGAATAAAGAGATAATGGGACTTTTCTAGTCCACCTTCTATCTCACTCCGTTCTGCTTAGCGAATGGTTTTCTTTGTCGACCATCTCTAACGCTGTTATTCAAGGCACAGCCCACTGATACGAGACGCATGAGTCAGGATGCTAAGTATATTTGACGTCAACATCTGCCCTATCTGCTTTTTCATGTGCAGAATGTCAGAATCGTAGCCATTAATAGGAGGCTTTATTGACAAAATGATAGGGGTAATGGTTGACAATCGGTGCCCAACGGAAGTCAAAACCATGAAACCGTGTATTTTTAAAGCCATAAGAGGGACTTCGAGTCTAAGGATACCTGAACTGAAAAGCATTTCGTCTTCCAAACACACAATCAGGACCATGATACACATATTGGCGCCTCCACAGATCACATTATCAAGATTGTTAAAATTTGCCTCTTTGTCTTTATATGATGTGCTTTAGTAGGGAGGGAGGGGGATGGGGTCATTGCGGTTGAAGTGTAAAATGTTGGAGAATGTCTTTCTATGAGTGCATTCCACTCACCAATGCCTGAATGCACAAAGTCTGCCCGACTCCAACACAGTAAGACGGCCTAAGACTCACTGTGTTCATACAATTAGCACTATTCCATCTATGAGAGTTCGAACGTAGCTGCATCTCTTAGACATACAACATTTAGTCAGTCATCTCGCCAACGTTTTAAAATACAACTTTGCTTCTTGTACAATGTTTCATTGCCCCATTTCTTAATGAATGTTTGTAATTGCTGAATTACTGAATTCTGACAAGCAATATGTAAAAGTATGCCTTTTTTCTTTTGCAACTGCTAGCTTTGAAGTAGATAAAATCGAATAAAATTACTTTATAAGTTGTACCCATTATTTACTAGGAACCTATCTTTAAATTCGTTTTAAATAGCAAATTCTTATAGTTAATATGGAGGGTAGTTCAATACCGCTTGTAGGGCCTTTTAA
This sequence comes from Hydatigera taeniaeformis, assembly GCA_900622495.1. Taxonomy (NCBI): domain Eukaryota; kingdom Metazoa; phylum Platyhelminthes; class Cestoda; order Cyclophyllidea; family Taeniidae; genus Hydatigera; species Hydatigera taeniaeformis. The sequence goes on along the minus strand of UYWX01020518.1, from coordinate 8,001 downwards.
AAGTAATGCCAGTCAGCGCTAATACTTTTGAAAACCGGGCTAATTACAAAGTGAGGAAAAAAGTTGTCTGCTTTTGATTGGCGAATACACCTGAACGTTTCTAAAGACCCACTTAGAGCCATCTTGTAGAGGTATACACTGTCGTAATTGCTATCTAACCGCTTGGGTGAGTCGTGATATCAATAGCTAGCAGCTAGTCAAAACAACTCATGCATCTTTTTATCGTCAATGGGTAGTCAATATCAATCCGCTTTCATTTTTTCATGTTAGTTGTGTGCAGCTTGCCTGCATTGTCTTTTGATCACCCTCGAGCTTTATTATCCTTTTTTAAAAGGAGCTTTTCATCTTATAAGATAGGATCCTTCGAGAGAGGGGTGGTTCGCGTAGATTGTCAAGAGGTACCGTTAATTTCGTGGACTGTAGTGCACGATTGCACTCTATCCTGCAGACGAGCATATCCAAGTCTTTCAAGGGGTTAGCTACTCGTCTCATTCTGGGTATATAGTATTCAGTTACTCACCTTCAAGAATCTTAGCTATAATTTGTTGCATCGTCGATGTACCACAGTTTCAAGCACCGTCTACAGAACATACTGCTAAATCCCACATCCCAGCTCGGTGAGCATCCATATAGGCGTTAAAAAAAGGCTCAATTCCCCATCTGATGCGTTGTCTTTGGGTCACGTCCTCACAACCCGTGACTATGGTTTAGGCCTCAGTTGCAAATTTGCCAAGTTGCGGAGCTTCCGCAACATCTGCACTGAATTCTATTAGAGTTATGAAGTTGAAGCGAGCATCAATTCCTCGTAGTCTAGACTGGGCCCAAGTGATTGTAAAGAACAAAGCAGCATCGCATTCTCATCCTTCCGGTGGCATACAGCAGAGATGCTATCCACTCTCTGCACATTTCTTTCGGGAAAGATTCGTTCCCTCAATTAAAATCATTTACATTGGCTTTTATCTTCGGCTACTTACCTTCATTCATTCCATGACTCCGAATTTCTTTATTTCACAGTCAAAATGATGGTGAAATTGAGGAAAGCTGTCTTAAATAAGTACAATGAGGAGATGTTGTGCGATGGAGAAATGGCAGAAATCCACACTGTCGCGTCGCACGTAAAGTCATTTGTCATAAGTCTATTTTTTGGACCGGGGTGTGATGAGCGTCAGAGTAACCCAATTTATTAGAATTCATTCATCCCAACGCACAAATAGTGACAATTTTTAACACTGAAACATTTTGTCCGGGAGTAAGTGAGTGAGGACGAGAATGGGTCATTTGAGAGCGGTAAAAGTTATTCTTAAAATGGATGGAATACGCATAAAAGTTGAGTATTGGTAGATTTACTGGCAGGGAGGCTTCGAGACGAAAATATTGAATTTTGCGGTAATGAGAAAGCTTATGAGAGCACCCACTGCTGAACCGACTTGAGTGGCGACTCCTAGAGTTCGCAGATTATGCTGAGTGCCATGCTTCACCAAGTATAGGGTGATCCACGTCTTCTGGATCCCAAAAGCCGCAGTCATCAGAATCCAAGCCAAAACCTATAACAATAACAATGCAAATTAGTCGCAAATCGCAAATGACAAATGTTCAAACGAATGAGGTAATCCTTCCTCCCCCTACCGCTTGACAAAGCATGAATCCATAGTGGTATTACACCTACCAGTGTTATCGTTCTGCCTACCTGCGTTTCCGACTTCAAGTTTAGTGTAATCGTCATACCTTTGACCAAAAGGGTAAACAACACATTCACTGCACCCGTCCAACAACCAACGCACGGCAGCTTTCAATGTCAAGTAAAGTGTAACGCATTCGATGTTGGCGGGGTAGTTCTACAGTCTAGGCGTTACAGCGTGGAAAGACTCCCTCATCCTTTTAATCATTGCAAAGGACTCGCACAGTGCATTATTTTTAGAATTTTCGAATGCTAGTTCCAGTTCACTTGTTCTGCGTCGCACATTGCACTTAAAATTCAACATTTGAATGGAACCACTCGTATTATGTGTGTATTTTACGGAATTATGGGATACAAAACTCACCGAAAAAGTAGGACCAGCGCCTCCAAAAGGAGGCGGTGAAGGCGAAGCCTTGGCCAAGTAGATAATGTAACCGGATAACAGTGTTCCAATCACACCAATGAGGGTCAAAATTATTGCAAGTTGATTACCCATGATGGAGGCCATTTTTGACGGCTTAATGACTTCCTCAGATGAACCTCGATTGTGCTAAAAGCAAATCAATTGGCTATACAATAGCTAAAGATAAATTGGACACAACATTTAAATGACTTACCACAGAAGACTTGTTCTTTTTACAGCACAAACAGCGGAGAATCGAGCGCATCCACAGACCCAGCTGGTCGTAACCGTAGACGGCAGTGACGCCAAGAGCCACCAGAGGAGCCGTAAGACCGGATAGCGTGACAGCCAGATGGAAGGTGCGAGTGCTGTAAGCAGCAGTGGAAAAGGATTGCAATGAGGGTAAAAGTCCATTAGTCAGACAGCTGGTATAACTCATCAGGAGGAAACAGATCCAGAAGAGGCCATTTGCATCAGCTCGACCTGACTCCACCTCTGATACTAATGTAAAAGAAGACAATACTCAAGTAGGCGAATACGACAATTAAGAGCTTGAAGAGAGGAGAACACACGAATTGGCGTGGGTAGGTCCGTGGAATCAAAGTTAGGAGCAGTTGAAGGAACGAGGTGACGCCGATAAGCCTGTGTGACTGAGCGGCCGAGGGCCATAGGCAGACAGTCGAGCAACCCGAAAGCCAACAAACTTAGACCCGTGGTACCCGCTATCAGACCCATGAAGGCAGATACTCCGAAGTTGGGCGGCGAGTATACGGGAAAGTACGTTGTCGTTCCGTTCTCTGTGAAGATAAGCAAGAAAATTTAAACTATCCGCCATCACTTTTGGATATGGATAGCTTTCATTTTCAGCAGAATGCTGACCCAATGAACAACAATCTGCGAAGTAACTTTCGATTCACGTGAATGGAATCAAATGGATGAGCTCTGTTTAGGGTGAATGTATGATGGATCTGCGACACATATTTGAAAACCAGAGAACTGTAATGTAAATACCACTGATATTTCGAACACAGATGGGCTCAGCAATGGCTCCCTGGCCAAATGCGTAGAGGCTGGGTAGAAGACCGGATGCAGTTTCACCGAACAGCAACGCTCCTGCGTAAACCGCTGGCATATTTGCAAGGTAAGCGAGGAAGGTGACGGAGGACATACAATCAATCGTGCCCAACGCAAAGGTCAGCACAAAGAGTCCCAGACTGTGTCCATAAAGGGCCTCTTGGGTCACCGGCTTTCCATACACCGCATTGGATGGAAGACTTGGCATCACAACTACTGCCTACAAGGGTAAAAATTACACAGTGATAACTTCTACCACACTATTTAAGCCTCATTACTTGTGATGAAAAAAGAATAAGCCATATTACCTTCTTCATGCAGACATGTAACGATTGGCACGCACGCACCAAGTTTAAAATCATGTACACATGCAACCGTGAATTCTAAGTACATACACACAGATACGCCATGCGTAATGGACCCAAGAGATTTTAGGGAAACTCACATTCCAGAAGTACATTAGCAAAATTGAGGCGATTAATCCGACAAAGAGAATGACATAGTTGGCCAGGCGCTCCGGCGGTTGAATGAGACCCGTACAACAATTGCGGCTCTGAGCTCGCCCAAAGATGTGACAAATTCGGGTCAACAGAACGTATATCAGAGGACCAATATTGGCAAGCTGAGGGACAAAATGTATGATCAAGAAAAAGACGAAATTAAGACGGCTATTAAGTCCAAATGCAATAAAGTGAAACCTATGAACGAATTTTAAAATTTAAATCAGCAGAAGTCCACACAACAAACCATAATAAAGCATAAGAAGTTCAACTCAATTTCGTGGATGCAGATTGGCATGCCTAAGGAAAATGAGCATATGATTTCCATTCTCTGTTCGATAAATAAGCACACATTTGTCACCTTCAACACACCAAAGCGTTTAAGTGTTAACTATCAATTATTTGTGTTAGCATTAGAACCTAAACAGAAACAATCCATGTATTTTGACGTGGTGCAGTCTGCGCAAACAAGATTAGGCACACTAATTGAGTAATTTAAATTGGCGTTACAAAAGAGGAGCAAAATGTGATGAAAGATCAAACTGAGAGGAAAACGAAGAGGGAAAGAACTTGCCTGAATAATGATAGAAAGGTAAGCTGGCAAATTCCAACCTTCTGGTAAAACATTCACCAGAAGCGGGAGTTCCATCCATAGGCCATTAATGGCAATCCACGAACTTAAGCCAAAGAAAATCAGAAGAACTGCGATCCACCAGGAAAAAAACGAATGTGTCCCTTGGTCTCCATTAGGCCCGACCAATATTGGGCTTTCAGAGGCGGTACCACATTCGTGGTCAAAATCCTCAACGTTTGATTGCATAATATCTTAAAATAGACGGGAAAACAGTTTTTCTTCAATCCTCGTTTGACAATTGATTTAATCAAAAGAGCCTTATAAATATTCCGTCTACTCATAAAATAAAAGTCGAAGTGCAAGAAATACCTTAAGCGTCAGGGTCTTGTAGATTAAATTTATTAACAATAGTACGTAGCACACGTATACAAACCCAAATCAACTCGTTTTTGGGATCAAGGCTGTAAAATGTGCCATATCATAGCTGAATAAAACAAACATAAATTTATAAATCATGAAAACAATATGACTGAAGCCGTACACAGGATCATAAATGCGGATGAAATAAGATTTTATGCTTAATATTGGTTAATAGGGTATTAGCATTAATTAATGAAAAGGAAGGTAAAATTTTATTTCTGATACTTTTGTGTAGGATCGAACGTAAATTATCAGTAGGGAAGGATTTAGAATTATTTTTTTAATGTGTATTCGTCAGCATAATAGTTTACTGTATGACAAAGGCGAAAGTTTCGTTTGTACGTGATCATGAAATTTTGAGGGCTCCTTAGGACTAGTAGGATAGCAATGGCCAATAAATCCGCAGGCCGTATTCCTTATCAGAAAATCGAGAATAAGGGTAAAAATTGTGGGGCGGGTCTATGTTTAAAAATAGGCACTTTTGCCTTATGTTTTTAAAATGATGCGTCCTATATTCTTCCTTGAAGTCTCAGTGATTAGTCCGAATGTCTGTGAGTATTTTATATGGTTCGCAATTCTTGTCCGTTTTGATCAATATTAGGTCTTGTGTCCAAGACCATACGTGCAAGGAACCTCACAAATTCGGAGGACAAAACCACTCAAATTTCAATATTTCATTTGGTATTTTGAAACAAATATGAGCCAAGATAACGTAGCGTGGTTTCCTTCCTTCATTTGATATTCCTTTTGTTCTGATATTGTAAATGAAGCACGAATTCTAACAAATGCATTTTTCTAGGCTCTAACCTAAATCTCTTTAGCCTGAAAAATCGCTTTGTTATTTCCTTGTGCTGAGTAATTTCTTGGATGAACGGCTTCCGGACGTTTAATTTGATTCGTGCGCGTATTTTATGGGTGTCTGCCAAAGCCAAAGTCATAACATAAAATTAACCTTCAGCTACCGCTTGATGCTCTAGCGTTTTATATAGTTTATTGTTTGCTAAGTGATTGACACTTTCTGACGTGTGCTCTGATTATTTAGCTGATGAACGATGAGTGTGAGATTTTAATGAATTCATGAATGTTGTTATTTTGGCGGCCTTCTTACCCTGGAGTCATTCGAATGTCACTGTCTTTCCCTTTCTTTCTCTATACGTCGACATTTTGGCAAGCCTTACGCCTGAACCCGGTTCTCCAATTTTAAATACATTTCTTTGACTATCTGCGATATCTCATCGTATCTAGCAATGGAAGAATTTGATGTAATGAATGACTTTGATGAGTGCCCACTTCACAAAATTTTGGGAATTTGTTCATCCCTGGAAACTCATAAGACGGTGTTATTTTTAATATGAAATTCTCACTTTCATGGGTCCGTGGGAAATATGCTGCCTCAATTTATTCCAGTTGGTCCAAAATGTTGCGTTGCAAATGCCACCAAACATGGACACCTTTACATAAGGCAATTTGTCCATGCGGTGTTATGTTCTGTGTGTTGTTTTCCATCGATGAACACTAATGCTTCATTAACACACTATTATTTATGAAGGACTCTCCCAGCCATAGCTACAAATTTCCTGCCATTTATGCGGAGTTCGGTTCTGGAGTAAAGAAACTTTTACTCCAACATCAACCACCACTCCCTTATTACGCTTGTCAAGAAAGCCAGAATGAGACGATTCCTGATTAATTGGCTTAAATCTCGCCATTTTGCTTATTTATTCATTAAATATTAAAAAAGGTATGGGATGAGTTAGCTAAAGAAGAGATATCATCCTTCGCAAATCTTTTATGGGCTGTAACTGCGCCGAAAAACTGGGAGAAAAGGGGAATGGAGGGCATTCTATTCACTTCCCAGGTGGCTCTGATTATTAGGCAGCACGCAGACAAGAATCAAATACCGCTCTCCTCTTCCTTCCTTCCTTCTCTCTCCGCTCTACTCCGTTATTAGGAGGGAAGGTGGTAAAAATAAGGTCACATCAGCAAAAGCAACTGCTTTTCGATCCATTGTTCAAATTAAGACAAAGTATTGCCTCCAGCAAGTAAACATGCCAATGGCCAAATTCGCTGATTGCATGTTAATTTGAACGCCTCAGAGAGGCGACTGTCTTGAAAAAATGTCAATATTTAGTTGGTGGTCGCCTATATCCTTTCTGCAGTCCATTATCGTTGATGGAGGAATTGAAGTGGTGTAGTATTTCAAATTTTTGTTAGAAGGAAGCCAATGGTGCTGCTATCCACTTCATGAGCACCTTTGAGGGTTCAGCTGCTTCAATTGACCGTAGCAGGGTTTAAAGCGGAAGAGACTGAGCTTCGTCTTCAATCTATCATCTCGCATTACGTGTGTGCGTAAGTGAGCTGTTGAATCTTTCTGAAATAATTTTTGTTTAAATCGATGTCACTCAATTTTTATGCACCATACTCTCTCCTCTTCTCATCCATCAGTGATAGACGTCTCCGGTCATTCAAATATCACTAGCCCAAGTTTAATATCGCCTTTGCTCAACCACCTAACCTTTCTCGTCTTTGATAACGCAAATCGCGTAACTTTAAAAGGAGCAAAATTCCTCCAACTACAGAAAACTCCAGTTTAAAGCCCCTCACTCACGGTAGTGCCTTGACTTAAAATACGGGGAAGTGAAGTCTTCTTTGTGACACGAACCCGATCAAAGAAGTAAAACAATTACTTGTTGTTTACTTGAACTGTTTTCCGTTTTTCGAAGCGATTAATCGTATCTACTCCTTTGAATTTCCTGGAGAGGGGTAAACATTGCTGCCTAGTGAGAGAAAGGCTTCAGATTAAAGAGACACAACTGGGTGTCACACTATCATGGTAATTTCTGCCAACTTCCTGGGCATGCCGAGAGGTTCATAGCTCTCAACCAATTTTTCGACAATAAAATGTCCCAAAATTCTCACCAGCTTTGTCGCCAGAATATAATCCAAAACCTCTACTTTATGCAGAGGCATATAAATACATAGAAGTAAGTAAATTTTAAAACTTAGACGGGATTTTAATTTACGAAATCACTATGATATTTGGTATTTTGATAATTTCTTTTTTTAATGCCAAACCTAAAGTGATTATTTTCACACTGACTAGCTGTGAAGTATCCTGAAACATGTGCTTTCAGCAATGTAATCCCTTAATTACTGTCAAATCAAATTAAGTTCTCGGAAACGTTTCTCTTACTTTCGATTACAAAATTTTGAATTGCGTTAAAATGAACCTTAGCTTATAAATGTAAAAAATAAAAACTAAATCCTTTCCATTTGGGAAAACTTATGTTCAACCTAACCGGCCAGTGCAAAATTAAATTTTATATATGCAAAACCGAATTCCCATTATTTG
>UYWX01020517.1:32349-42998 GCA_900622495.1 Hydatigera taeniaeformis | reverse complement strand
AACAAAGTGGATAAAGCAAAACAAAAGGACAAGTTAAATCAACAAACAGTGTGGTGGAGTTGCCTGTAGCACCTCAAAATGATCAATGCACATTTTGAAGAAGGGAGAAGACCTTCTCCCCGTTGTAGGTATTTATACATTAGAATGGAGACAAAAATAACTCATTTGACAGACAGGCAGATTTATGACCCATAAATCTGTTTGCTTCTTAGAGGCGAACCTTTTATTACCTTCTAAGCACTGCACAAAGGCAGTGAAAGGTGTTGAAGGTGGGGCAAGATTGAGATGGTCAAGTGAACGATGAAATGTTGAAAGACTTGAAGACATATCTACCAACTCACCATGGTATCAAGACTCCAAATCTGCATTCTGTTTGATGGGAGGTCTGGTTGTCAAGTTGCCTTGCGCCTATGAAACACGAGAAGCGACTGCGAACCAATGTTACTCGCCTTCAAGTTGACACCGCGGCAGGTGGGCTCGCATAAAATGAAATCAAGGCGCGAGAGCGAGAGAGAGAAGGCAAGGCGCCACACATTGTCGGCACACGCACACACAGAGACCGCACAATGTGTGTGGTGGAGGGAATGCTCATATGGCTTTTCCGTCTCCCAATGCAGGAGGTCAAGTAACTTGGAGGACATGGGAAAGGGTGAAAAAAGAAGTTGATACAATGCCGAAAGCCCTTGCTCCACGAGCAGCGGGTGGTCGCAGCAAGACGTTGCTTTCCAGTCTTAGCTTTAAGTTAAAGTTGATTGGCAGTTGGAAAGCCACTTGCTAAACGTGCTCGTGTTGGAGAGAGCAGCTGCCAGCCCGGCGTCCCTCCAAACACATACACTAAGGCAATGACGAAGTAGGGATTATTTCAAGGGCCTATAAAGTCGGCACATCGCAAAAATTTGAACTAAAAAATATCTGAATAGATTTAGGTGTTATTTAAAGCACGTACAGTTCAACCTGCAGTACATGACCTTCTCATAATTACAAAAGCAGTCGGACGTTATTCAAACCTGGGTGGAGAGTGTGATGTGGCGGTCATTTTGACGACCATCTAGCTTCCTTCGAGTGGACCAGGCCCTGGGCCATGTCAAAGCTCCACCGCTCCACCCCACCCTCCCCTCCTTTCGCCCGAATCTACATAATCAACTGAGATTTTGACATTTGAACGAATTGACACCCTCAGGAATCGAGGTGGAGCTCAAAGACGATCAAATGGACTAAAGTGGGCACAAATTTTAGGCTTGACAACTCAGAAACACAGCAAATTATTTAATTCGACAAAAAATAATGTTCATGTGTTTAAGAATTAGAATTGAAGAGAGATTTAAAATGGGTGATTGAGTATGTCCAGTGATGTGTCGGAGGAGGTAAGCCGATTGTTCATCGCATGTCAGTCAGATCGCCGACCGTTTGACTTTTGCAGAAGGTACGCTCGTCCACCTTTCGCCAAAGCCATTTCTTCCCCACCGATGAGGACGCAAGATTTACAGAGGAGCGTTGTTCACTCTGATGGGGAATAAAGTCGCCTTCCTCCTCTCCCAATGAAGTCTGCATTTTAAGGCGCACAATTTAAAAGGCATTTCTAGTGTGGTTCGAAAAAACAATTAAACTGACTTCTTTATAATAAACGAAATTAATAGACAAGGGAAGGATTTGTAAACGCTACAAAGGACCATTTAAGCCTAAAAATAAGTGCTTTGAAAAATTGAGGGGACGCCTTGTTTCCCAGAGCGGCTTTTCGCCTTGCCCAATCATCGACCTCAGTGGCGGAGGCATTCGCCAGTACGACCGGCGCATTCGCAAGTAATAAAAGAAGGCCAAGTAACTCCTAACTAAATAATGAAGAGGGCGACCATAGGGTTAATCAAACCTTTTACACATTTGTAAAATGTACGCCTTACACTTCAAGTTTTATCGGTTGTTTATTCATGCCGTTCTGTCACCGCCTCTTTTGGTGTGGACATAGCAACCAGGAGGTGAAATGACGGCTTGGGAACGTTGTGTCATGTCATGACAAATTTATGGCCTGATTGCAGCGTTCCAAGACTTCCCATCGAGTAGAAGTAGGCATTAAGCGGAGCCAAAATACATGTATTCAGGGGAGAACAAAGGCATTGGACCTGAGCTTGGCCCGAAGACCAGCCCACGCATACAAGGGACAGACGAAACTTAAAGTAACCGCCAGACATCAAGTGGTCACACAAAAAATGCATTATACTGATTCGCTCTGAAGAGTAAAGATGTCTACAAGCTTCCACTGCTTTTGCTAACTTACATTCATAACCTACAATAAGGACTATCGTTTTAGCAAATTTTATAAGAAAGCACGCCTCAGTGTTGTGCAATGCATCGACAAGATTGCTGTAAACACTACGCAACGTGATGCGCAGCCCGGAAGGTCTTGCCACAATTGGGTACAAGGGTGCCTTAAGAATGGTGAAAAATCGTGAGGTAATTATTCAAAATTCTTTGATCTGGTACTTGGCAGACCCAGCACATAATTATGCACGCATTTTAATCGAATTGAATGTCACATATGAATCGACGTGGGCCTCGAGCTGCCTTCCCATAGTTCAAAAGTTACCCACGTATTCATATTATTGTTCCTCACTGACATTTCCGAAAACGAGAAGGTCTGCCCACTCAAAAGGTTGAAAGACTGAGGGAAAATGTTTGTTTTGATCAGCCATAGTGAGAATGGACTTCCATTCCATTTTGGGGTTTTATGTGGTGCATCGTGAAAAGGTGTTTGGGTCAGGAAAACAATCAACATAAATAACCATTTTCACTGAATAATTTCGCATTGACGCCTACCATCATAAAATTGTGCGTCAACAGAAATAGAGGTGAATCTCCACTCACATGTTCCGAATTGTCAGAAATGGGTAGCCACTTGTCACACTTAAGTAAGGCAATGCGATGAGAAATCGTGGATTTCTCTTCTACTTGACACATGACTTTGTCGTTTAAAACATGTTAGCTATAAGACTGCACACACATACACACACCTCGGAGCCAACTCCGATTACCACCACCCTCATCATCATTGCTATCATCTTTAGATGTGAGAGAAAGCGCAGCGTGTTACTCAATGACGCCTTTAATGTAGCTAACGTTGTATGCCTAAGAAGCGTGGAGGCGGTAACATCTAACAGGGGAGGGAGGTTGATAGAGCATCATTCATCACATTCAGCTCGAACTAAGGCGTTTATCGATTAATGCGTGGCCTGTGTGAAAGCAGCTCATTGCAGAGTGGAATCCAATAATCGATATTAATCAAAGACGGAGACATTGGTGTTGCGCCCTTCAGGAGTAAGATCAACAAAATAACGACCTTCGGGGAAGGAAGAGAATTTTCTTTAAGCAAAGTTGAAGAGTGAATGAGTTGAAGTGGACTAATCGTAATCTTTTGGGACGGAACTTTTATTTTGGAAAGAGTAATGCAGAGTTCCCTTACAGCAATCATTTATAGCCACGTCCATTGCTTTTACTTTGTTTGGAGGACCAGCATAGACAACATGTTGCCGGTAGGAAGGTGAAATCTTGCTAAATTTCCCGTTGATGCTAAACTCGAGGTCTTGTAGCTGCGTTGCTTTAATGCTTGTGCCACCATTTTGGCGTAGGTATGAGAAGGGATGTGAATGCAAGTCATTATATGATGGTCAATCGTGTAGCATGTGGGGTGATGGCAATGGCAGGTCTGGGTCCAAATATGAGTCAATATTTTAGCTGCTGAATAGAGATTGATTTGATCGGTTCACATATATAAATGTGATACCATTTTGTATTTTATTTTTTTCGATGGTCGTTCAGCATCCTTTCAAGAGCTCTGTTTCGAGCTCAGTTACCTGACTGTATACAAAAGGCAGAATGCTTTTATCGAAGAATGTCTTCGAATTGACATAACGAGCAAACATTGTTTTGAGAGCTGTACTGTCCAAAGCTTTTTACGCAGAACTTTTGTTCTTCCGTCTTCACGGTAGCGTGTGCAAGATAGCAAACAGCTGAAGGATTTTCTTCACTAACAACAAATTTTTTTGTGCAAAAGATGCTTCATCTGCGCAAAATTAAGACATCATATTGTATAGGTCAGGGAATGAAAACTTACTAGGGTACTGCTTCCAAAATAAAAGAGGTTGTCTTGGAGGCTCGGTGACAATAATACGGCCTCTTTCCTCAGCCCATGACCACCCAAGAATGCCCCACGGCAGGATTTCTCCATTGAAACATCCAAGGAGCAGATAGCAGATAGGAGTTAGGGGTGGGTCATTTTGGGGTATTTAACGATGCGTCCTTTCGCTAGTTGCTATGCCGACTAAGTGGCTGCATGAAGCTTCATCAACTGGCATTTGCTTATGCTAGGTAGGCGTACAGATCCGTTTGCAGCATTGCCCTCACTACCTCCTTCTCTTAACAAATGCAAATCTGGCCCACTCACTTCGTATACGACCACCAACTCATCCTGGCACACGAGACTTAAATGCATTCCAAAATCTGTCATCGGAATCAAGTAGCTTGTTTAATGTATGGGAAACGTGGTAAGGCTTCAGTGCCTCATGAATGACAAATTAATTGGCGGTCTTTAAACTTAATTACGCGCGGATCACATCCATACTGTGATTAATTATGTTTACCAGCTGAAACAAAAAACAACTGCAGGCTTACAGGACCTGTCAGCGACTTAGATAGGTATTTTTAAGTCGCCTGACGTAGCAGTCTTGAAGAACTTTAAAGTGCCACCGATGCCATTTAACAGTGGTCACAAACATAGTTTCTTTTACGAAAAATACTAAGTTTTACTAGCTTCCAGGCACAACAAACACGTCCAATCCCAAATTTGGTGTCTCTGTTTCCGTGACCAAACAAGAACTGTAAAGCGCTCAAAAAAGCAAAATCCAAGCAGCCTTAAGATGTGCAGTTAGGCACACTAAAAGATAAAAAGCCAGGCATTAATGAGCTTGCAGAATAAAGTCAAAAGAAAAAAATTTTTACGACCAGCACCTGATCAGTAAGCTACACATCATTCACGTCCTACTTATAATTTAATAGTAGAATGCAGCCTCAAAACATCTGTTGCAGTGTTATTTCCCATACGCGAAACAACATCAGTTCGATGAATTTCTACAAGAATAAAGTATTATAAGATTATTGTCCAACATGAGGGTTTCAGCGTACATAATTAACACTTTAGTCTGCAAGACGATCTGGTTTACCACAACCTGAGAAGAGGGTCGGAGAAGAGGTGTTGAGTCAAAGTTAGAAAGTGGATTTTGCAGCTGACTTTATCAATAAATACTACTAAAAAAAGCAGCGTGATAATGAATACTTCATTTTTCAAAAGCTGTTGGATTAGAGCGAGAGATGAGAAGTTCAGTTTCAGGACTAATCATTTCTCACGTGCAGTGACAAAAGTTAAAATGTTTACTGAGCTACCCACTTAACTATGAGCTATATAAGAGAACTTGATAATTCTTTTGGCACACTCTTTTATCTCAAGGAAAAGCAGCAGAAACAATAGTGTCAAAATAAATTTGGGCTCTAGTGGAAACGCATGACATTTGCTTAGCGCTGGCAATTTACTCGAATTCCCGTAAAGGATACTGCACTGTTGAGACGAATTAACAATGTGCCTCAATTGGCAGTCCAATTTTTAAGTTCAAACACTCTATTCCCACAAATATGCTTTGTTTCGACATGTGTTAAGTCATAAATTTGGCTCTGACTAGTTTGATCGTTCAAGAAGACAAACAGCAACGAAACCACCTCATAATTTCGTTGTTTTACGGCTCCTAAGAAGTCAGGTTTTAAAAATTTACGTTACATCTTGTCATTGACATAAGATAGGAAGTAAAAAAAGAAATTAAAAAGATTTTATGGACATGATCCTAAAATGGCACAAAACTTAGCCACTTAACAACTAAGAAGTACTTAAACATGCATTCTCTTTGAACTCATTTCCAAAATATCTAACAAAAATAAAATTGGGTCAACGCTGAGTGGTTAAATTCTCCTTTTGCATTGCGGCCTCCTGTTGGTCAGCCCCCAAAACTAGACAGCCAATCAGGCGCGCGGTTGGACGGTAAACCCTAGGAGGGAGAGGAAACGTCATATCAGACATGAATTCCACAGCCCCATCACCACTATTAAGTAAGTTACGACAATGCCTCGATTTTCAGCTCTGGTCCAAAGGTCCCAATTTTCGGCGAGTCCTTATAATCTATCAAACCACACTGGTTACCTACTTGGGTCTCCCTGTCTCCCTCATTGGGATAGCAACTAGTGTGGTAAGCCTAGTTCTCTTCTCACGCGACAACTTGACACCTCAGACCACTCGTCGACTCCTTCTCACCATGTCTGTCGCCGACGCTGTCTTTCTACTCTCCTCGCTGCTCTATTTACAGACTATGAATCTCTGCGGTGGAGGCTGTCGTCGAATCTCTTACCTCTTGCCAGTTAGCACTCTGGTCAACATTTTTGAGATGTTGCGCAACTGGACTGTGGTATTGGTTTGTATTGAGCGCTATATTATCACATGTCACCCTCTGCAATCAAAGCAGTGGTTGAGTTTGTCTAGGACCGACACATCCATTGCTCTCTGTGTCATCGCCACGGTTATTGCTCGCATCCCCTTTATGGCCTACGTGACACTGGAATCCTATGGCATAACTTTCGCTAGCACAGTTCATCTGCTTAAACAGATCCATTCAACAATCGATGCATTTATCATGACGGTTTTGCCCCTTCTCATCATTGTGATATGCAGCCTTCGAATTTCTCGGTGCATTCAGGACTCCGAGTTGCTTCATCAAGCGCTGGTCGTTATCACGCCATCCTACCCACCGGGCACAAGAAAGCGCCTAAAATATCGCTCCAACAGTTTCAAAGTAACACGAGTTCTGTTAGTCGTGATAATCGTATTTTCTATCCTTATGCTGCCCCTCGTCCCTGTAAATGTTCTCGCTTTCGAGTGGTTCTTTCCAGGCGCCACATGCCCTGTACTTATTGGGCGACAGGTTGTTGACCCTTTGGCGGTTTTTGGATCCCTCCTTCACTCCATGGCGAATTTCTTAATCTATGTCATTTACTGGCAAAAGTATCGACGAGTTCTTTTAACCATGTGCCGTGGAAGGAGTCTCAATCAACATTTCAGACGCAGTTCAACGTTCTGCTCCAATGATGGGCTCTTGCCGAGATTATTTACCACCAAGTAACCTTTCCACGTCTGGGAGTGAAGAAGAACACTGTACAGTTGTCTTTGTTACTCATTTGTGCGCCAAACATTTTTTGTACATTAAAATGAGTTCATGTAAAAACCAAGCTCCTGGGTGCTATTCAGGTTGGCAGCGGTAACTTTTGTCGCTCAAAACTTCCCAGTATCCACCCATTAAACTGTAACTTTTGATGTCTTCTAAGGACTTGCTTTACAAAGTTTTGACACCGCTCGAATGGTGAATCATTTCGAGTAAATAAGGCTGAAGATTTTAGTTTTTTGCTGAGAATTTTAATTATTGTCTAAGGTTTAGTCACTCCTGTCGGAGAGCCGATTCAAAAGTTAGGCAAGATGTTGGAGATAAAAAAAGTTAGTTTGCAGATGGGTAATAAAGGGAAGCAAGGAGAAAGGCATTCTGAGGTAGAGAAAATAGGGATTATTTAGAGCTCTGGTAATTTGAGCGTGTCCCAGGTGCATCGAAGCGCACAGAATCCTTTTGAAGGTGTCGAAGGCCGTGAGGTTAAGGCGGAGGGCACGCAATTGACGTGATTTTAGAGGTTAAGACACCGAGCCAAGATACAATCCCCGAGGGCTCCAGTGCATGCTAGTTGAGGAAACTTGTGTCCTTTTGGATCACTGAGCTATTCTCCCCATTCTTAAAAGTCCCTTAATTTTCTGCATACCATTATAATATTTGACCAATTTTTATGTTTATGGGTGCATTAAGTTGACAGTTGGCCTAAGAGCAGACAAGTTAATCTGTGTCTTCCTCTACAATTGGGCGGCCGGAAAAGTTGTAACTGGTTTGGCAAAATTTTGGCACTGTGTTTGGCGTCTTCTCATGTCCACTTCATTACTTTTTTGTCAATTTCTCTAACATTTCCACATTTGTGTGTGGATCCCGTGTAATCACGTAACTGCGAAAGGCCAGTGAAGACAAAAGGAAAGTTACGGAAGCAGAGACGAATTGGAGCGAATAAGAGAGGTGTGATGATTGATACCAATACGGTTGGTATTTCCTCTTCTTTGATACAAAAGCCCGCAATTTCACCCAACATGACACATGGAAGGCATTCGTAATCTCAGTTTTTACACGAGTTTAAGATGGTCTAATACTGACGTTAAAACAAAAAAAAACGCTCCGTTGAGTTTGTTGAGCATGCAACCGATTGGCGTCGATATACGTTGCCCTAGCATGATTTCAAGTCCACTCAGTCGGGGTTCATGCGCATTCGAGCACAATGACTACACTTGAAGGGCTGCCTGAAATAAAATAAATGCAAAAGACGTGTCCATTGCGTAATGTGGCATAGTCGAATGGATAAAATTTGCCTAAACCACATGGCGTCATGGTCACTTTTTACTGCCTTCACACCAATTATTAGCCCCTTCCACCACATTGACGATCCGCACTGGCAGGTCACCTCTCTTCATTGCTCCTGATCAGTCGCAGCATCGTCTCATCGTCACCTTGTTGTTTGGTCAAGTGGAGCAAGTAGGCGTGCACAACACAGCGCCATGGTCTCCCCAACCTCTCTCCATTAACACAGCCATGTTAAAGGCGACTCGGTAGGTGGTGTATGGAGTCACCGCCTCCTTGACACAGCATGGGTGGACCAGCGCCATCTTCTCAAAGCGCCCTATCAGTCAACTTCTTCATCAGTGTAAGTAGCAAAAACAGGGCAAGTAAATATCAACTGACAGCTAGCATGCCTCCCGACAGGTCCTTCTCAGTTGCTTCATCACCACCACCACCACCACCATCATTACTACCATCACATCTTCTGTGAGAAATTGACTGGCGTTTGGAGGCAACACCCTCTCGCCCACTTCCGATGCCTCACAGCACCTCCTTTATGCATGTCGTGTCTCTGTCTATCTATTCACTGCGGGTTAACTCCTCATATATCGCTTTGTCGTTGCTTGCCACCTCATCTTGCGTGTGTCTATGTGAGGTGACGAACAGACGGTCTGGTCCGCCCCATCGACCACGCCGATGACAGTAGTGCGGCTCTGTCAAGTAGGTGGATGTATTGTCCTGCCGTGTTGGTGATGCACTTTCGGTAGGTCATCAACACGACCTCTCCAACTGTAGTCTGGTTCAACTTCTTTTTCGTCTAAACAAAAATCAAACCATTTAAAAGGGACCTGTAATCAGAGGAAAGGAGCTATTACCATCAGTCATTTCTAATTCCGTTAATAAATCATGTTTCCAACATCAAACTGAGGTTGCAGATGTGGCGCGTACGCTATCATTTTCGTACTAATTTAGTGGCCTAGTCCATCCATAGCAGTCTTGATCAACTCATTGCCAACACCTACAAAAAATTTATTGTTCTGCTCTCGATGCTTTTTGCTACGCTTTCAACTCATGACCAGTGAAGTGGGTCGCCTTCCCCTTCCAACGTAGCGCTGATACACCCTACGCCAACGATACAGTCCCTTAGTAGTTGGAGAAGATGCTTCAGATAATGGAAGGGGGTGCTGAAAACGACAGTCCGTATAAGGAAGGAGGTAATCAGTACATCGACACTTGGTGATATGACCTTTTAACAATCCCGTGACATACACACCCTACCTGTAAAATCCCACATACTGGCAACAAAACGTTGCCTTGGGGAAGAACATAAACACCTTTCTTCCTAATGTCCATCGCTCCTCTATCATTCATGTTCTGGCAGACTGCATTTTGGTAGGTGAACTCCGAATTCTTGACCTCCACCACGACTTCCTGTCTAATTCTTCATCGTCTCCACATCCCCGATTAATGCTTGCGGTGGCTATCTCAACTCAAACAGTTGTTTTTTTACAATAGTTTTGTTGACAAAACGGTTTTCATTGGCGTCATCAAACGGTAGAAATCGCAGTTACTTGTCGAGAATAGTATAATGGGAGCAATGAGTGGAAAAGTTATTTTGTAAAGGTATTTACCAATTTTAAAGTAAAAGAAGAAGACTTATGAAAATAAAAAGGGAGGAAAAGAAGTAGAGCACTGAATAGTCTGCCTGGCTTTGTCTCCATTTGGCATCAGCTCGGAGACGGTTAGCTGACAGTGAGTTCATGGGCAGGGGACTAAATTAATGCATCCATGTGAAGCTTGAGCTTCCCTTCCTCATTCACGCACTTGCAAGGCTCTTATTTAGACCAGGAAGAGGGGACTTCATTTAGAATAGAGAGTTTGCGAAAGGAATTTGTGCCACTATTAAATCAGGATCTCGTTAGCTGATTTGAGGGTTTCTTCTACACCCAAGCATAAAAGCTTGGCCGAAGTCCCCTTTCAACTATTGAAGCATCGTCTTTGTATGGAGTGGGTTTGTGCCACTTCTTCACCACGTCTCATCACGTCACCACATAAACGATGCAGCGTGGTCATGTCGATTTGCCACCGCCAGAGCGATTGCAGTCCAGTGGAGGAGCGAAAAAGTGCGAAAAAGTAATCACG
>UYWX01020517.1:16248-32262 GCA_900622495.1 Hydatigera taeniaeformis | reverse complement strand
TGGTGGCATTAAGGTCGAAGGATGGTAACAGTGTCCAGCGCTTATTAGCAGGGCAGCGAGTGGCTCTGTGATGCCGATCAAGAGAAGTGAGGAAGAAGATGTCGTTGAACTTACTCACTTACTTACTTAGCTAAAAATAATCCGCCTAAATTAACGCCTCACGGAATTGCTCTGAAGCATCAGTGACAAGATTATGTTATTGTCAACGTCACCTGCGAGAGAACTGTCTTTGCAAATCACCGAACAGCAAATCTACAGTGAGGTAATATAAACGTAGGAGAGCAGACAGTAAAATCCGCGTTCAGTCTCTGATCATCGCTTTTGCGTGGGTTACAGAGTTCCTACGATTTGGAGATCAAGTAAAATGTCTCTCGAAATCAGCGGAGTCTGGGAGGAGAGGGCGATGTGACGCTCCTTTCCTGGTCCGCCTAATCACCCTCGCACTTCTCGGCTCGACGCATAATGCGCTCTATTGTGATAAATTAAGTGTTCTCCTCCCCAAAAGTAAGTATCCTTCTAAAATTAGGCTCCAGACGAATTTGTGTCCATGTGAAGTAGGAGCCTAAAATTAGTTAATATGTCATACAACTCGACAGAGGATTTGTGCACGATTCTAATGAGTAATTTTTACTCGTCAAGTAGAAGAATGGTTCACCCGATTTGGAAAAAAATGTGGAATGACGCCGTACTGCATATTTTCAGTTGATGAAAAAACCTTACCACATCAGTGAGTCAGTCTGCATCGTCCACATGTCATATCAGCCCCTTCAAGATGAAATGATTCGCCTGACACTGACCTGGAGTTAGTCAATTAGCTGCTCGATGTTGACGAAAGAAGGTGAAAATACTTTTCCTCTTCATCACATACCTCGCCTTGCAAGTGGTCTCCCCTTGCGAACCACCTCTAAGGCATTCAGTTTCAGCGGTGGTGGAGACAGCTCAAATCTCCGACTTTACACACATGTAAGTGTACGAAGGAGTAAATGATGAATTCAGACTCCCGATTTTTCTCTTGCTGAGCTGCATCACAGGGGAGTCATTCCTCCTGCCACGTTTAAAATCCCATAAAGGTGTTGAGCAACACCGCTTATTGCAGAATAATCTTCGCTGTCCTTCATTTCCAAGCGCTGAAGGAGTCCTCCTTCTACTTCCACTCTCCTGCAAAATGCCTAATTTTGGCAATTCATATGTGTTGGGTCGGTAAATAAATCTCTAAACATTCGTCTTAGCGAAGGACATCCTCACTTTCAACAAAGTTTATCATTGCATTTTAGAGCTTATTTGTGCCATTTCGAGATGTTTAGTGGTGGAGTGGACCAGAGGAAGCAGAAGACATTGCCTGAGCCCAGCGTCACGACTACAACATTTGTGACATTTCCAGATTGTCATGACTTTTATGATATAAAAATTTCATTTCAAACAATTTGCTTAAGCCACATGCCATTATTAATTTCAGGAGTAGCATTGACTACTTATTTAAATGTAAAAGTAGTATACATGGAGGCAATAGTGCTTTGAAATGAGTTATAGTGGTGACAATAGAAGTAAAAATCTACCGACTGCTGATAGATTTTAGGTGAGAAAAGTGTCAAGTCATTAACTAATTATCAGTGTGTAATCCGTTGCTCCAATCTCACTCCTCTTCATTCCCACATGATCAGGTTTCCAGTGTGCAATGCAGCACTTGTATGGCTAAGGAGTTTCTCTTCCCAGTGCCTGTCATGATGCTTATCAGCAGTCCTCTCTCGGACTACTCTCTCCTCCCTTCGGCGTTGCCCTTATAGTAGCGATGATTTACTACTTGACAGAAATAATCGTAGACAAAGTTTATTCTTCTGGTTTTTGAAGGAACAGCTGCACAAGGAAAATAAAAATGAGGCGCCGAATAAGAAAGACGATTCGTCGCTTTTATGTGGACGGCAGGCTATGTGGAGATTAAGTGCAAGATACACAGTTCATCGTTCATTTAGTCGTTGTGGAGGTTGTTGGGCGAAACTGTGTTTCTGACCTCCCTCCGTGTACAGCATGTAAATACTGGACAATCAAACATTTTATGCCAACCTGCTTTGTCAAAGAAGCCCAACATTTCAAATAAGGTCCACTATCAACGATTGAAGAGCTCATCCGCCTGGAAGACTTTTCTTTTACCTACCAAGCCTGCTGGCTTTAGTCCATTTTATTGAAGATTCTTAAAATACAACAAAAAAACAGGTAAATTTAATGGTCGTAGTTAATCCCAGCGCCACTTCTCCATGGTATGTTGGGAAGAGAGGAGGACGGACATTAAGAAGGCAACTCCTGTTTGAAGCGTAAGGAGTCAACAGTACCAAGGTGGATTATCTTAAGATCTTCGTGGTAAAGGCTACGGCGTTGATGAGTGAGTTCGAGAAGTTGTGAATGTATTTGGTCACGCAGACGACTTCTCCCAGGCTTGCAATATCTATAGTCTGGCTTAATCAGTGAACATATTTAATCCTTCTACCGATTTTCTGAAGAGATGGCACAAAGTAGTGTCGTCAACTTCAGCTGTTGACGTCTCCATGGTAATGAAATTTGGATCAAATTTGCGATTGGTTGTCAAGGTCGCCTCATAATAACTTTTAACGTATTTTACCGCAGTCACTTGATAGCACTGTTGACCGTAAAGAAATGCCAACTTATCACCATGTGTGGAAACTGTATTCGTGTCTCTGGTCCCTCTTCTACATTGTGCTTTGAATTTTAGTGCAATACTCTACTATCTATGCAACAGCCATTGCCCTGTCCTTTGACTCAAGAGGGTGCGCCACTGTTTGCACTCACTTTGTCTTCATGTTAAGGCAACAGTCATGTGAGCTCCAAAAGCATTTTGTTGTGCTATAATTAATGTGGAAGCAAGCATTGACAGCTATAAAAATTGGTTTTAAGAAGTAAAATACACTTTAGGGATTTCTGATATGCCACCTATCGGGAAATAGAGGAGGTCTGCTCTGTATAAGAATATTTTTTTGGTAAAGAGCACTACATCTATGGTCCTGGTGGCAGTAATCAACTTCCAAAGGGGCTCTCACTCTTCCCCAAGTCAGCACAAAATTTGTCCTGCGGTCGCCCTCGCAATGGCTAGTCTGGAAATAGGAAATGGGGCGCGGTGATTAAAAGGCGTGAGGATAGTGAAATAACCTACTCCTTAATGCTCAACAGAGAGAGCTACTAGACTCCAACAGCTCTAATCGCAAAGACAAGTGCATCAACCTAAGGGAAAAGTGAATGCCAGTTTTAAGGAACAATAATTAGTAGTCCTTTGTGTCTTCACTCTGGGAACATTTTGGGGAGTTGGCTTCTCTTAACCGCGTTCTCTTTTCTCCTGCTGATCCATTCTCCAAAAGGCAAACTTTGCTAAAAATGAACACGGACATCTTCTGCAATCATGCAATGCACGGAAAGCCTCCATCTCCAGCATCACGACATGCATTGACGACAGCAGACACTATAAAATGCATCTGATGATGTCTCAAGTGGGCACCTCAGAGGATCAAGAATTGACATAACCACCGTCTTGTCTTCGCTTCCTCTCTCAGTGATCGTGAAGGTTTCTCCTACCACCCGAGTTACGTCAAATGGAGGCTCAACAAAAGTAGAATCGAAGAAAAATTGCCCATCTTATCTTCAAAACGCGCAACGGAAATCAAAGCATTCTGACAAGTTAATGGAAGTTTTATGAGTCAATTGGGATGATTGTAATTTGACAAGTCGCTAGTTAAAGGATGATTTACACTTAATTCGCTGTCTGGACTTCGGAGGAGCATCTCAAGCCTTTCACTATACTCTTGTCTTATAAAAGCCAACTTTCAAATCCTTATAGCGAAATTTTTGACGACTTTAGCATCTACTTGGAGTTCACAATGCTCGAGTTACAAGGAAACACAAATGTTTGTGACTGGGAAGAAGATGGCATAAGAAAGCTGAAGGTAGAGTGGCGACGTGCAAGACCAGATGATAGCCTCCTTCTCCGACACCTTTGGTGCATTCTGGTTTTGTCGTGGTCTCGCATTGTGGCACCGCGTGGCACTGCCCCTGACCCGAGCATCGGACAGGAACGCAGAAGATATGCGAAACAGACGCAGGTAAGGGAAAAGCGCAAGTACCTCAACTTCCGAGGACTAATCCCCACCTAAGTGACATCCGTAGCCTGCCTTCTCTTTGCGCAATAGATTAAGACGAGAAGTGACTTTTTTGTTTAACCTCTTCGTTTTTTTAATCAAGAAGTGGCTGCGGTAAGTCTTTTGCCTTTGACACGCCCTTTAAAAAATTTTGCGCATTGAAGTTGGGAGCATTGGGATGCTGTTCTCCGTTAGGGCTTGGAAGTTGCATCCGCAAACAGTGAGTGAATTATTAATCTGGTAAAAAATTGAGTTTTTGTAATGTAGGAGAGCCGCTGGAAGTAGTGAATTTTCAGATCCAGTTTTAAAACACCACAGATTATCAGCGCCCTCAGACTTCCATGAGCCCAAAGAAGGACTGAGAGCTCGGATGTAGTGATTGCTTTTGACGACTACAAGAATTAATTTTAACTCGGGGAAAGAGGCAATGCTTTGACTCGGGTAGTTATACAAATAGCGTATTAAAAGTCTCATAGACTTGATGTTGTCACAGCATTTTGCCCATCATTTTAATGTCAGAATTTGCCTTATGCTCAGGAAGGAGGACCGCAAGAGGCTTCGACTCGTTTCCCGACCATCAACCGCCATAGCACTAGCAATCTTTTTGATGGCTCCTATCCACATTGTCCCTGCGACTGGATAAAAGTGCAATTGTTGTAAGCGAAAAAGTGTTGCTAATTGCCCATAAAAAGGCAGCAGTGGAACACAGTGACGCAACCTTTTTTTGGTGATGAGTGATGTGAGGTGGGAAGGAGAACCAAGGGAGCTCAAAAGTGTATGCACAAGTAAAAGTTTATTTTTATTCGCCCTCACTTTTCCCTTAAGAGCATTGAAGAGTGTGAGGTGAGTCGCACTGCCTTGCCTGATTGTCCAACACCTCGAGTACTGCACATTTCGAGGCGTGCCCTCCAGATTAAGCTGGTAGAACTACAGTCCTTCCATGAACACCTACGACGTTTCGTGTTACAGGATTAAATATCGTGGCAATAGCCTATTTAGACTTTAGAATGACACAAGAGAACTGCGAAGTTAATTTGTCAGTGATGCGGGCGAAAATGATCCTATGAAAACAACTTTATTCCAGCTTAAATGATTTTGTTTGTCATACGATCGTTTGACTGATTTGACGATGCTAGTAGAGTCGGTTTTTTATATGACAAATGAAACGATGGGCACAAGTCAGGGACGGACAGAGCACCGTTGACCCAGTCAAGGCTAATGGTGATTGTCAGAGCTGTCTGTGCAAAGGGCTTAGCAATGAAAATATGGAAGCTGAATAGACAAGGGCTTTTGTTACGTCTCATTACGAAATGTTTGTTCTAAATTATTTATTAACCGAGACAATCAACTGAGGTAGCGATTGCTAGACCACAAATTCCATTTTACTGAAGGCTTTGGCATTTGGAGCCTTTCAGAGAAATTGTGACATCCGATTAGAATGCAATTTTAAGACGAACAGCAGCTATTTGAGGGGTTGAACTACCTGGCTAGGAATTCAAACTGCTTCGGTGATGTTTGAACCAGGAAAGTGGTAAATCGTTTTACGGTTTAGTCTCCTTTTAGACCACATCTTTATGTGTGAGGCTGTAAGACCTTTGTCTTGTAAAAGGACAAATTTTTAATACCACCTGCAGAACACGAGGCTGACATTACATTCGAATGAGAGGGACGAAGTTTGTCCTCCCTCTGTCTAGTCAAATACCGATCCTTCGACTGTTCTAGAATCTACTATTTCTTTATTAGCATTTTACCCTCAAAGCAGACAGCTCTGGCCAACCATCACATAAACCTATGGTAGAAATAACTCAGTGCATCGACAATTTTGTAGGAGTTAAGTTGGAAGCTCAGTTCTTAATCTTGTCCAGACATTTTATTTTCGAGCACTGATAGCGACCACTGGAGGTGGAAGGAGGGAGTGCAGACCAGCACATGTCCTCCCAATGTGTAGCAG
The DNA here is from genome assembly GCA_900622495.1 of Hydatigera taeniaeformis. Lineage (NCBI taxonomy): Eukaryota > Metazoa > Platyhelminthes > Cestoda > Cyclophyllidea > Taeniidae > Hydatigera > Hydatigera taeniaeformis. Next base: position 26,172 of record UYWX01020517.1, on the reverse strand, counting down.
TGCAGGCAACCTCAGAAATGAATTTGGCTTTGGGAGGCAACAATGCCTTCTCTTACCCTTTCCCTTTATCTACAGTTTTCCTTACCTTAACAATCCAAAATAGGGCGTCCCCTTAATGGCCCACATTGCTAAAGGAAGTGCGAGTGCGTGGACGACCGCATTAGCTCCAAGTGGACCACCGCAATTGGAAAGTGGTAATGTTATCCTAAGAAAATAAGTTGTGGGTAATATGGATGAGTGATGGATAAGATGTGGACCGGTGACTACAGGCTGAACAACGTTTTCTTTTATGGTATATGCGGGAGCAAAAGTCAATCATATTGTCAGCAAACATTTTAAAAGCACCTACAAACATTCTTTCGTTCGTCTGTAGAATTTTACTTTCGACTTCCATTAACATTCATGACAGGGAGATGGGATTTGGAGATGGCAAAGGGAAGTGTTGGCGTTAAGTCGAAAAATGCACATCAATTTGTAAATCTGGTGCAGCCTAGTCGAAGGGCTGGAAGACTAGATTGGGCGACTTCTTCGTGGACTTCTGAGTCCCTGATCGTACCCCGTCACGTAATAGTAGCCCGTCCTTAGATTTCATAAATTCATAAATTCTGCAAATTGCACTTAGATCAAGTTGATCACCTCTGCCAGTTGGGTAGAACCAATAGATTTTAGCCATCAAAGCCTTTATAATCACCTTCCTGTTCTGCACCTCAGTTCCGCTGCTATGAAATCGCCCTGTCAATTGGTTGGTAAACCACTTTGTCTGGGGTAGGGGGACATAACAGCGTTTAATAAAAATTTTATACGCATAATCTGGTGAGTGGAGTTGGAGAACTATTCCTGACAATTAAACATTAATAAGTGCCGCCATTATTTAAGTGCTTTAAGGTAGACACAAGTTTACAGGAACAATAAGAGAGGACGATCCTTCGTGCGGGAGGGTATGCAACTCGTGCTCTGTCGTTGCCTCCAACGTGACGTAACAAAAGAAGCTTGTTTACCAAGATGGTGGTATTATGAAGGGAAATAGGACACAGTCGCCTTCATTCACACCCTATGTCGCAGCAGTCTCTCCTACCGTCTCGCTATTGTGACACTGGATGCAGCACCTCCGACTGTCTTCAAACCGAGACAGAGGAGTTTTATGCCTCAGCCGACATTCATATTACACTTGTCCGATTCTCATTTTTACTGTAAGCGTATCGAGGCCAATGAAAGGTAAGTAGAGAGGCACACACTGAAGCTTGACTGACCTCATGTTTGCATCTATTCTAGCATCGCCAAAAATCGCTTGCATTAGCCGCTAATCTCACGTAGGTGAACAATTACATGACTTGATTCTGTGGCTGAGTAGAGAAGCTTCGGTTAAGCCTTCATCAATGTCGCACAGACACTGCTGGGACTTCCGGTCTTCCAGGCATAATTGCTAGTCCAGGTGGGAACGAGGAGTGAGACAAATCCGCTTATGAGCGTCTCCTCATCTTAATAACCTACTTTAGCGGCCCTTTTTGGATGGTTGGTCGGTCTGCCATCGCCTTGGGGAGAGGAGGATAGGTGGGAACAAGTAAATGCAATTCAGGTTATACAAAGTTGCTGGACCTTTGGATCTTTTTGGATGCTCAAAATTACAACGGATAAACAGTACTTTAGTTGACAGCAGCGATTGTCAACACTTCCGTCCAACCCTTCCTGCTCTTAAAAATACATTTTTGTACAGTCGCGGTTTTCTACCTGATAAATGAAAGTAAAACCATTTAACTTTATAATGAAATCTTTATGCGAAAAAATAAAGCTTTTGTGGAGGATTAATTCCCAGTAACGATTACACTACACTACTGAATAAAGATGAAAGCCACTATCTTGCATCCTTGGTCCACTCCGAGGCTCGGCAAAAAATTTAAAAAAGGTACGATGGACAGGGAAAGAAGAAGACGAGAAGGCGGTAGAGGAGATTCTATTTTCAAACCAACTTAGCACTCGAACAGGCAAAAGAGGCCGCCACAACCTACACAAGATGCGGATTAGCAGACATTAAAAGAAACCAAATTGATGAGCCATTCTAAAATTGAGGCGAGGCAATCCAAGTTGTAACGTAATTCTTTCTTCTCCTGCGGTGTTAGTTGTGCTGCCTTCGGAGACAATGTCGATGGAGATGACAGGAAGAGGTTTCAAAGATCCTGCAAGTTGTGAACAGAAGGATTGAGAAGTTGACCACACAACTTGAAAATGTCAACTAGTAGTAAAAATAACTTTTAGCTCATCTCTCTCCAATCTTCTTAGTGTTTTTTATGGATATAAGCAAATGTACGATTGCCTTGTTAGCTAAGGCCAAGCTAAATTTTCTAACTCCTGCAAGGCCAAAATTAAGTTTGACTTTTGACAATTTCTTAAGTAAGCAGTACTGGTCTAAGTTCGAGAAGTGCGAAAAATGTTCTTACATTTTTATGATTCTGTATCTGCTACTTGTTATACCGAGATTCCTAAGGTGGTAGAGAGCTGAGGTGCCTCTGCCGTTCCGCATCAGTGGCTTCCGGACAACTGCGTCTTAGAAAAAGCGAAATAGCAAATGTTGTGGATGGACGTCTCTCTCCACCGCATTGACTTAAGAAAACATTTGTCTGATGAATGTTCCCTCCTTTGCCCCTCCGGTCGAGCGCCTGGCAGTCGTATTTTGAGCCGCTCATCATTGTGTTGTCCTTGGACTTTAGGTTGTATCAGCCTTGCTACTGACACCCAACTATCATGACGGTCGAGGAGTGATCGGTTCAATCAGCCAGCCACTTCTACTCCTACCACTGACGGGAAAACCTCTCATCAAAATGGAGTCCCCTATCCAGCCCAAAGGACCCACTTAGAGTAACAGACTCCAAAATTTCCACACTTTCATGGCTGGAAAGGGAAAATGGAGAAAATTCGTTCATTGTTAGACTGTTTCGCTTTTGACAGGGCATGGCACCCGCCGACACATTGTTGACAATAGCGATCTATCACTTCACCCCAAATGCGCTTCGTGCAGCTCATTGTTTGGTGATCGTTTGTTCTAAGGGGCTCTGAGAGGCGTAAAAAAAGCTTAGATTTCACTATAAGTTTCCTTTAATCACAGCATTAATAAACTCCGAATAATGTTAGATCTTCGGTGCCGAAGGACAAGCTCGCGTGGTGGAAACAAGGCGAAAGAAAGGCCTTGCCAATGAGAAGCACTTGCTGGTGCACATTTGTCCACTCGCATTATGCAAATTCATTTTTAATGTTCGGCTGATGGACTGGCAATTGGAAATGGAGTCAGAAGGAGAGACGAGAGGTTACAAAGCTCCATCCGTAGCCCTCTCGTGACACCACTTGACCACAGAGGAGTTGCATAGATGGGATAGAATGGGTGTTGTGCACGCACTCATCCAATAACAGTTATGCCTCCTCTAAAATAGTTTCCCTTTTTCCAGTAAATGTGTATAAATACGTAAACAGTCTACTTGCAGATGCTTTTCTGTCCCTTGAGGAAACGAAGCGGACAAAGGTGTCTGCATTAGCCATAAGATAAGCACGAGATCGCCACTAGCCAAAAAGGCAACGCTCATTTCGTTCATCACTGCAAATCAGTAGCAGTTGGCATCATCCATTAGTTTTATAAATCTGCTTCCCTAGAAATCGCTTTAGCTAATTTGGAGTAAAAGAGATGCAAAACAGAGCATTTGCGCTGTACGTGGGGGTAGCTCGTCTGTCTTAAAATGATCAAAAGGTTAGAGAGATTTTAAAGTTGCTCTCCAACGAGATCAAATCTAGCCTCTGTAGGGCAAAAATGGTGTGAGAAGGTGGCGATGTTAATGATTAGGCAGTTTAAAGCTCTGCGCTCATCTCTCACGTTCTGAGGTTGTCACGTCGGTGAGTCGACGATCGCCACAACCTCAACCTCTCCCCACCTCTGACTAAGACGACTATCAACGAATTTGTGAGGAACAAGAGTTGAGTAAAATAAAGCATTCATGGTGAGTAAACATTTCCTCTCAGTAGGAATGTAGCACATCAAAGAAGTCTTTCCAAGGACTCCGCAGTCATGCCGATCGGGGTAATTAGGAGCCAAATAAAGACAATTCCATAAGGTGATCGAGTTGCATTCCTCATTCACAGGTGCAAATAAAGCTTCAACTATTCGTAAGAGTTCGAATGAGGTGCGAATGTTCGTTACTCTTTCTTTCATTTTTAGTGAAATGACAGTTTCATACTGCACAGTCTAAGCGGTTCTCTCGAGGTGGTGGTGAGGTCCATCTTGGATGAGTTGCTGTGATGCCTCCAGGGGCATGACAGTGAAGAGCATCTGCAATGATGACATCACAATTTCCTTGTACTTAATCCTGAGAGTGTCCGTACTTTTCTTCTGGAGGACCACAAAATCGAATGGAAAGAAGTCAAGTTTTGTTAGGAGGAAGCTACCCACTGGCCTTGCATGCGCACCTTGGAGAAATGCAAAAAGCAATAAAACTATGGCAAAGCATAACATCCTCTCCATCTTAGCCACATTTTAAAATTATTCGGCAGTCAACCACAAAATTGTGGAATTTTTGTAAGACATGCAAAAGGAATGAAGAAGAAGAACCAAGTGAGTAGTACGTTAAGGCTAATGTCTGTCAACTCTTGCCAATACTTGTGGTTGTAACTCATTTTCGTGGCTTCGACTAGGACGCTTTCATCTTTGGTGCGCCTTCAGCACCTGATGTAAGGCAAACTTGGATGCTCATTCATTGATGCACTAATTTACCTTGTTTTTGGTAAACACATCGCACAAGTCTCTACAAACGGTGAGATATAACCTCCTCCTCATCCTACTTATTCGGTTTTAAGCGACGGACACCGCCACCGTTCTGCTTCTGGAACATGCCACAGCAAGCAAGGTGGTTTTGCATCCGTTCACCCATCTCCAACTGTCTGCCATCGTGTAGGCGGTGGCCACTCGACTGGACTGCGCATTGAGGAGGAGCGGACTAAGTCGGGCCTGCACAAAAGTGATACCTCAACAGATAGGTGCAAGGCGTGACAACTCTTCCCACCGTCTTCATGTGCAGATGTGATGCCACTATTGTAATGCGGGAGAACTGACACTTGGGTTTCGTAAATTCAGATTTAATAACTACGAATACGGTGATTGACCAATATTGGCATAACTTTGTCTTTGAAACACTTATGAAAAATAAGTCGTTCTGCATTCGGCTTTGTATTTATCGCTAACGTCATCTTTTTTAAGCAGATTTTGAATGAGGCATTTCAGGAAGTATCTTCTGCAATGCTGACGCCTCCCCTTACTTCGAGCCACTTTGCTTATCAATTAGGCTACAATAAATGGACGTTAACCACAAACTGTAACACTTAAAGACAAAAAGACGTTTAAAACAATTCTTTCCAGCCTATAAGGTTTTTTATTCCCTTTTTATTCTAAGTGGAGCGCCTCTTTCCTCTTCACTAGCAATGCTTATGTATCATAATTAAGGCCAAATGTCCACTTAGCTTCGGGAAGAATAAAATAAGACAAAATAAACAGGCAGGCAAAGAGTTGAGTGGAACTGAATCATTCACATCTCGTCGCTCGACTGCGTAGTAAAGCAAATCCACAGGTTTTAAGAGTTTCCTGCTAAATCCCTTTATCTGAGGTGCCAAGTTTATAACATGGCGTAGGGAAATGGGAAGGTCAAGACTTCGTGGCAGGCGGTGACCGATGCTAGGCTTCATTCTCGGCTCTCAAGGGCAGTGCACCAAGTGGAAGTGCAGCTTACATCTGACCTCTGCCCTGATTGAGAGAGGATGAGGACAAAGGCATGCCATTTCACGCCGTTCTCCTCCATTCTCGGTTTATTCCTACAAAAGCAAGGTAAATTGGTACATTGTCGTACAGTCGTTCCTGTTGACACTACCAAACTCGGTCTCTCTGACATTTTCACCTGGAAGGCGTCATTGTGAGCGGTTTTATTTCCCAACTGAAAAACGCCCTTCTATCCACACATTTGACAAGAGCCGGTTCTGAAGTAATGTAGACATAAAAGTAGTGCATGAAAAGTACTACTACGATTTGAAAAGGACTCGACTCTTTGAAAGACTCCCAATCTTCTTAATCCTGCAGCACCATACTGGAAGAGCTTTAATCCGACTTGGAGTGAATTGGTCACTAATTTACCGACACTACCTTTGAGTTGACCACTGAGGAAGGTTTCTCAGCTCCAAACCATTTGCATTTGCTAATTGCACAATTAAGTTTGGGATCTGTTGTCTACTCTTTGCAATTGGAAATGCTGCAATCGACGTAATAAGGCGTACCGATACGAATGAAGGTTGGTAAATGTTGTACACAAACTTCGAGGAATAGTAAGGCAGAAAAAAAATGGTAGGGCAAGTTCGTTTCCTTCCGCACGACGTAATATTGCCGCGGACAGTAGCACCAGAGCCTGCATTTCTGAGTGCCGATGTTTTCACATCAGTGGTGAGGCGTTTTGCTTTCATTGCGGGACCCACGCGTCGACAATTTTGCCTTCAGTGGTCGTCTTAAGGGGATTTCGCTCATCACTACCAACCGCGCCCTAAGGAAAATGATTTGGCCAACAATTTTAAAGCAAGGAAGAAAGGACGAAATGCACTGCCTAAGGGGACGCTTAACGCATTTTATGGGCATAAAGAAGATTCTGTCAGCACAGAAAATGAAACAAGACTTAGCTATACCCAGAGCTCCATCTTCCTTCTCCTGCCTTCCCTTAGTGCCAGTGCTCTGACACCAACCACGAGGTGATGTTGTGAAATGTATGGAAAAATCGCAATGATGTGAGATTGCCTTTCCAAAGTCACGAATGCTTGTGCTTTTGTAAAAAAAACAACGCTTTTACCATTCTCTTCGCAGTTCAATAATTTTATTTATTCGCTGCATACTTTGCATTTGCTTCCCTCAACGCTGTTACATTTGCCTTCACTTTAATCCAGCCATTCCAAGCACAGCATTGTGAGGTGGTGTAACGTTTAAGGTGTCTTTCCTTCCAAAGGCGTACTGCGCATGCAGTAGAATCGTTTCGTGTTTGCAGGCACTGGAGACGGTGTGTAGGGTGAAACTCAAATCTCACAAGCGCCATACCTCCGAATCCCCTCCTCATCTGCCCACTGCCATGTTCACCACGAAACATTGGCGTCTATCACCTTGAGGATTCCTTTAAGCACAATTTTACGCCTCTAACCTAATGGTTTGTCCAACTTTTTTTAAATTTCTGATTTTCTTTTTTTTTGTAATTATCAGAAGAGGTGTGAAGATCTTCTATTGAGGATCTAAAATTCGGTTGCATGGAAACAGGTGACAACTTTGATCATATTTGTATGGTGTGTAAGAAAATGTCCACTCATTCTTCATTCTTCAAAAGCAGCACTCGCGTGGGAGAAACCAACTTTGGTAGCTGCGCCTCCGTCAGTCATTGTCGGAAATGATGCGCGGTGTTCTGTCTTTTGCATCGCATCACCAACCTCGCGTTATCAAGGAGCCTGTTGTCAGTGTTATATCGAAAATGTCTGATGAGTTGCAAAGCTTCGAGCTCCAAGAATTCATGTTCATTGTGAGTGTTGGACTCGCACAAGCTCATGCCAATAAAAGTGAAATTATTAGCTTCCAAAAGACCTTATTAGAAAAAAATAATTGCTCATGATGAAGCACCTGAAAGCACCCCATCCATCATAGTTGACGACGCAACAAAGGCAGCTGTTTGCCACCTACACAACGTGCGATTAGATTGACGTTCCTCCCTTCTCTGAACAGTATGCTGTTGTAATGGCTTCCGGCGCGCCCTGACTTCCATGTAGTAAAGCTAAATTTGTTGATATACTTTTTAGTACCAATTTTTATACTTTTTGCTCATTTACTATTCCATTCCCGAGGTCCTCAATCGCTCTCGGCAATAAAAACAATGAAAACTTCACTTTCCAACGCCTAAGAGGTTGCCACTGTGATCACTTGTTCATGGCAGCTGAATAAAGACGAGCAGCACTTGCAACTTCTTCGTGAAATTAGGAATCCTATGACCAATTCTTCTCCAAAATTTGTCCCTAAGAAGGGAAAGGTGTTAACTCGGCCTCCTTTGTAGCAACCTCACAGGGAGCATCATCGTCCTTACTAGGCACTGACACAGCCTTGTGTTGATTACTCGAAAGCATGGATGGCGTTGCTTTCCAGGACTCTAGCTTAAAGGGAAAGGGCTGTATGCAATGGCGCCTCCGGTGAGCCTTTGATTCCATCCCGTGACAAATGACCTTTCGGCAATCATCCACTCCACCCTTGTTAATAACGAAAACCTTTTTTGACTCCACTGCCACACCCGTTGTGGAAGTGTCTGAAATACATGGAAATTTAATGGTGTATTTCCTCAGGAGTCTGCATTAAATTCCTTTTTTGAAATGCTATAAGCGAACGGCGAGTCCGAGGAATGAGGAATTTCGGTTTATGAAAGGAAGGAGATGAGGTTGTGTAGCACCAAGGATTTTTCTTTAAGGCGAATTTCGTAGCCCTCTCTGCGAGCAATACATGCAACAACTCCTCTATCCCTTCAAACAATAATGTCCGATATTTTTTTCTTTTTAGAAGAGCTATCCAAGGGCCAGGTTTAATGTAATGCTCAGAATAAACAACAAAATGGAGCACTTGAAATTCTTAAAATCGTCCAAATTTTGTGCCACACTTAGTTAAGAATGTGCTTGCCTTGAAATTCTTCCCGCAGTGGAGCGTCAGATATTTTCCTGCCTTTAGCTAAGTGGAGGCAGTGGCATCCTGAACTCCTTCCAAAAATGAAGAAAGTCCCAATATGCAGGCGCGTTGCGAAAGATCTTAACATTTTGGTGAACTGTGGACTACAAGTAAGTCCTGAAGGTGGGGAGCAAGTTGCGACTGTCCCTCGAACCCAAATTTCGGCTAATATTATGCATCAAATTGTTGTCCACATTGATAAAGTTGAGGATGAACTAAAATTGGCTTTACGAATGTGCTTCAATCAAATCTTTCCACCAAAAATAAATGCTCATGTCGTGCTGTACAGACAATTTTATGGTGCTCACTGAATAGCTTCTTGGAGCTCGATCCCAAGGAAGAAGAGGATTTTTCACCCTCCACTTAAGCCCGTACATATGTGTCTGATAAGCCAGCACTTCAGCAGGCATTGGATCTTCAGTTACTTTTACAGTGCTAAACTAAAATGAACTATACAATTTGTGTTGAAGAATTTAAAAAGAAAAATTGGATTGCTTAAGGAATTGGGGTGGGAAGTGGAGGATGCAAGGCACCAATTCCTCAGTCCAATGCGTGGCAATGAAGGTGTCCCCGGGAGGAAACACGGCTTCAGAAGACGGGACGCGACTCTTCCTCTTCATCACACAACTTCAGCAAAATTTTCGTCCACGCTGCTTCTTATTGACACAATTCCGAGTTGTATCAAGTCAAAAAATTAAACGTGGTGAAGTGTTGTCTCGCAGGAGGTACGCCATTACTGGTGAAAGATGGCATCGCCACACACGTAGGGGAAAGCGGGCAAGAATTTTAAGGGATTGGGTGTGGTGCGATGTAAAAACTGTGTGATGTGATATGCCCTTATAGCAAGTCTGAGAAACGATCAACAAGTTTATTTTTGCATTTCGTTATGGCATCTGCTGCTTATGTATTTAAGTGAGGCCTAGAGCTTTCCACAAAGTCGGAAACGCAAATTTTGAGAATTCTCACTTTTGGTTTGCGCATGGAGTAGCACACCAAAAGTGGAGGGAGATGAGGTTTCGCGTGTTGGTGTACTTTTATGTCTATGCTCTACATAAGTCCCTGAATAGTGGCTGTCTCTATGACCCTTCCGCCATGAAGTCTGTCAACAGTCGTGAGAATGACATTGAGTGTAACTTCCAATTTGAGGTCGTCTCTCATAGCGACAAGTGTCGTTG
>UYWX01020517.1:0-11521 GCA_900622495.1 Hydatigera taeniaeformis | reverse complement strand
CAGAGGAACCGAAATTGCGTCTCTCATGTCTAGCCAGAGAAAGAGTGAAAGCGTGGAGAACGTGTGGTTAATTTTTCGCACTTTTTCGCTCCTCCACTGGACTGCAATTGCTCTGGCGGTGGCAAATCGACATGACCACGCTGCATCGTTTATGTGGTGACGTGATGAGACGTCGAGAAGAAGTGGCACAAACCCACTCCATACAAAGACGATGCTTCAATAGTTGAATGGGGACTTGAGGACTCTCCCTGTCGGCTTCGGCCAAACCCACTTGTTTGCGTAGAGTAACAGCTTGAGGGAGAGGGGCGGTAGAGGGTTAGCGCTTAGCAATGTTGCAACTCTTGAGGTAACAACTAAGGCACGAGGAGGGGAGAAGTGACGGCAAATTCCCTTTTACTGACAGTTCCCTTAGGCAGGCATTCGACAACCCTCTTGCAAATGCGCCTTATGACGTGTTAGTTTTACATCCATTCCTAGTATTCACTCTTGTATTTTCCTTTCCAAGACTACTAAGAGTACAAATAGGAGGAGGTGATCTTCGCCTTGAATCCGATAACTCATCTGGCGGATGACAATTCAAAACAGACAGCGAATCTCATCGTCAATTGGGCTGACGTACTGAAGCTTTTACGTGATTTAAACGCTTTATTTCGCCCAGTCCACATTTTTATTTTCCTTCTTCCTTGACCATAATTCGTTTGTCTTTCAATTCGAAAGTTGTCATCAAATTTACAAAAAAATTCCCTTTTATGGGGATTCCATTATACTAGTCTGGACAAATGACTGCGGTCCTTCTAGTTTGATGGCATAGATTAAAACGTTTTTGTCTACAAAATCATTCTAAGGAGAACAACAATTTGGATGTTGACAGCCATCATCAGCAATCGCCGTGGAGGTGGGGGGTGGAGAGAGAATCAGTCACGAAGTCGTGTTGGAGATCAAGAAATCCCACTCCGCCTACGCGGCTGCAAAATTTGCTAGTTTCTTCTTTTGCCCCTCTTTGGCGTAATGGACAGGAAGATGACTGAAAACAAAATCATTTTTGGGTTTTCAGGGGAAACTATTGGCTAGATGTCTCAACCAACTTGAACCTCGTTTGAGTTAAATCGTAAGTGGGGTCTACAAATCGCCCTAAATTTTAACCATATTGAGCTAAAGTTATGAGAAATTGTAAGAAACTGTGTGGCTATGCTATCTTTTCTTTTTCACTTTTTAAAAAAGTATCTTGAGGTGTTTTTATGTCCCATCCAGACGCTGTTCTGCTACACACCTTGTCAAGTACTGCGATGTCAGAAATTGTCACGCGAAATCGAACATCAGCTCGTTAAAGTTGTCTTCGAGCCCTTAAGGCTTCTCCTCACGCCTAGCCAAGTGCTTGGTAAGGGCCTAGAAACGTTCAAATTTGGGCGGGAAAGTCGAAAAAATTCATTTACGCTTCCTTTGGGCGTTCCCGTAGACCCTACCTTTATTCTGCGTCATTCATGCTGAACAATTAAGTCTCGACATGCACAACAGCTTAATGTGGTTGGTACTCGGAGATTCTGTCAGTGCCGCCAAAATGGAATGTGCGGCACTGCCTAAGAGAAAAACTAAAAGTACGCAGCCACGGAGACAGTTACGACCGAAGCATGACCTTCTGCAGGGAATTTTATGCCACCAACAGTGACACTAATGCAGGCTGTCATACTTCACGCCTTGGCAAAGTCCATCGAATGATTCCTTCCAAATAAGTCCAACAAGGCTGACAATTTTGTTCCCTTTATCGGGGACAGAAGGTTGGCGAGGAGTCAACTTCACCCTGCATTCGCCCGACCCTCTCGAACAAGGTATGACGAGTAAATTTTTAGAAGTTTTAATCCAACAACTTTACCCATCCTAAATGAAAGACTAATTGTCCCTTTATCTTTAGTCTAAAAGGACGTACGGAATGTAAGATTAAGAGCTTCGAATGACAGTCTCTGCTCGGCAAAACTACCTGTGACTTCAGTAGTCAAGTCTTTTTAGGAACTTATTCATCCACTTCAAATGCAAGCTATCGACATCCCAATTGTGAACTGTGGGTCAAGTGTAAGTTCTCCTTCCGGAAAAGGCATTTTTCTAATATTTTTTGGATGCAAAGTGTCAACTTTATAGACAAACGTTGATCTGCTTTACTCGGCACTTCTAAACTCTGAGCAGGGCTACATCTCAATGTGTGGTGCCTTGGTTGATGATAGTTCCCGACTGAGGTCTCAATGGCATCTGCTCCGTCACCAGAGCCTCTCCTCCACACCCACTCAATCTCCTAAGTTGTCTCCAAGCTGATTAATATGGGATTCCGTTGTAACCACAGAAGGGTAATTCAAAGTTTAACAACATGAAATTGTTTTACTTTTTCCGGTGTGCAATTAGAAACAATGCTACAAAAAAAAGGAAATAAATCAACCAGTCATCACGATCATTACTTGGGCGTTGGTAAACTTTAGGTTCAAAGGCGCTGCCTTCACCTCATACACAGAAGTTAAAAAAACAAAATTTTGGATGGCTTAGAGCATAACTTGCTTTTCCTACTATGACCATGTGCTACTCTGTGTGAAGTTATCGTGACCAAACTTTCCCCGTATGCTTTGCTGTTTCTACGAGACTGCTGAAAATGGACTTCATGAAGTAAAAAGGTGAAATATAGGTTGGATTTAGTCCTCAAAAATTACATTGGTGCTTCTTATGAACACCGGGGTTAAGGAACTCACGTTTTTGGTTTGCTGAACTTCAAAAAGGTGATTCAAGATGGACTTTGCTTCCTCTCAATTGGTCTTTATTCCTCTGAGCTTAGTTCTCTTAAGGCTAAAAATATTTGAGGTGCGTTCCTCATCCTTGTGCTCGGAAAATGTTGACTTAGAAGTCGGCATAGTTAGGGTCAGCAAATTAAATCCAATGGAGCACTTGTCGATACCTACTAATAAATTAGGCAGTAGTATCTTCATGACAGCAAATCTTTTTCGCCTAGAAGGTTGCAATTTAGGATGCGCCATTACGATAGCGTTAATCTACCAGAAGAAATTAACCGGTCATTAATACCACCGGTTTTCCTAGTTGGAAGTTTAGAATAAAAAGATTTAAGGAGAAAAATTCTGGGCAGTGACCCAATGACTCGAGGTGTTACTTGCTGATTTGGAGCATGACGCGTAGCGATAGACCAAAGGATGGAAAAGCAATTAAAAAACCTTATTTTTGGCGCATCAAGGTATTTGTTACCACCTTACTTCGGAGGGTGGAGAGTCTCTCCATTCCCGATGAAATCAGCGGGATCCATTGTTGACAAATCGTCAAATTTATTCAGGATAGAGAGAAAGGTGAGCGAAGTTGCTTGTCAGGGATAAGCATAGTGTTGGTAGACATTCGGTAGAAAATGCCAAGTCGACATTATTTTCATGATTCCCTTCATAGATGTGAGTGGGGTGCAAAGCATGTCTTCCTTTATTTTTAGCGATCGTAAATTGGCAGCCGTGAGGCTAAAAACTGCGTAAAAGTTTCTTTGTCTAACAAGTGATGCACGGTCCCGTCAGCAAATCGTTTCAGGTTTGCGAATTTCCTTCAGTATTCGACATTGGAAATGCAACGAGGCAGTAGTGCTTTCCTTCCGCTGGCCTTACAGTAAAGGAGACCATCGTATCAGTGACACGTCAAAAAACGGGAAGTGCAGGCAGTGCTGTCAAGTAATTTAAAAGGTGGATTGCAGTGGTTTGATGGAGGAACACTTGGAGACAATTAATCTTTACGACTGTTGGCCCACCTGTTGGGTCCTAATTTCAAACCTTGACGTGACCGGAAGGTCTGCCCCAAAGTGAGTCATCTGTTTCTTGATCTCCCTTGATCCCTTGCCTTCATTGTGCACTTTAGGTGGTACAGGTGACCCATTTAAATGTTCTTGTAGTTGCATTCCCGGCCACTTGAGTGAACTCTGCACGAAGACACAGTCAGATAATTCGACTTCTGAAGGCATTCAAACAGACTAACAAGCAAGATCCATCATTGCTCACTGTTTGTGGCTGGACGATGCTTTGTTTTGTTGACTCGAGACACAAAGTCAGGACGGCATTGGCATATTCATAAATGCTAGGAGCATTTAAAGGGAGCTGGAAAAGTTGTGATCCATGCAACTTAGTGGGGAATGGCAACCAGCTTATCCTTTTTTTTTGTGTCCATTCATCCGGGATTGCAACTTTGCGGGTTGCACATTTCCCCCACTTAACGAAGGAAAGGTTTTTAAAATGTTGTCTCTCAAACTTAGCACTGAATGCATGACTGCTGAAATCGTTTGTACGGAATTCGTACAGCTGCTGGGAGTGGCCATTATGTTAAGAAGTTTGTCGAGAAAAGTGGTTCGCCTTAGAACTTACCTTAGGCTTTCAGCGCTGAAAGGAAAGAAAACTTCAGCAATGTTTGTCGACAGCAGGTAAAACTTCTTGATGCTACTCCATTTTCACGTCTGAATACGTGTCCTTTAACAGTTTTTACTGTCCGACGTCAGAATGTAGAGCCTGTCAGCTTCGTGATACACGAGGGAAGTCACCATCGTCCTCCAGATCTTTGAAGCAATTCCATTTTTATCGCCATCTCAGGCTCGTTCCTTCCTCACCTGTCTGATAGGATTGTCTCCACCAGTTATGTTTTATGATAGCATTTCGCAGCTAGAGTCAAGTTGTTTGGATCCACTAAAAAGGTTTCAGCACTGCAATCCTCCATCCCATCACATCTTCATTAGTGAAAAGGTAGCCCACATTCACCTCACTTTTTAGCATCTGCTTTTAATCCACTTTCACAAAGAGCGCTGAAGGAGGTATAAAAGTGGTAGAGGAAAAAAGTTATTTTCGCAGGTTGTGTGACAGGTGTACTGGCTCCTCATAATTGACAGTTTGGCTTCACGGCATTCCGCAGTGGGTGGCTGCCTCACTTCTACAGCAGAAAGGAACAAGGGGTGCCCTCAGTGCTAAAAGAAGAGGTTGCACAGACTGCGTGCGTGAAGTTGGGATCCTTTCAAAGTTAGGAAAAGACTTCTGTTCCTCTCCCATTTAAGCTGTGACTTCCATGGCAGACAAAATTTGGCGCCGTGGTCGTGGACTGCACTGATTGCAGTTGTCTTTGAGTCTCCTTTCACCAAAACCACTCTTTTCCGTAACAAAATAACTTCCACATTCCACACAACTTGTTTCCACAACAGAGAAAAATCAGCAACTGTTAAACTTCTGCCGCTTTACAATCTGTGGCATCGTTTTGCAATTTTTTGTCTTCAATGTGGACTTAAAGCAATTCAGTGCAGCTACTCACAAAAAGTGGCTGGAGGTAGTGTTTAAAGGCGTGATTTCTTTGAAAATGAAATAAATCAGCGGCATCACTCGCACAATTTATTTGATCCTCTTTTTAAAACAGCAATTGTTTTATCTCAAATTGGAGGTTCGCAAACCCTAAAAATGGAAGTGGTGAATACTTTCATTGTAGTTCTTGCTGCCCTCCACCGAGTTCCTTCAACAATCTCATTCTTTAGGAAAGTCCAGTTAAGGTACTGAAGGTATCCACAACTCGGTAAGGCTTTGTAACCGCATGCACTTCTGTTGGTTGAGCACTCCGAGCGTGAGAGGCGAGCAGTCGTGAACCGATGGACTGACTGATGCATCTGACTTTAAATTTCTTTATTTGACAACTACTTCTTAAGCACCCCTCAACACTATGAAGAGCCGTGGCGGCTTTGAGTCACCAACTTCAAAGACCGCACGGAAGAAGTCAGCTGCTAATAAGTTTGTTGACCACTTAAATTCATCAGCCGAATCTTTAATCCAAATTGTCTCACATGCTTGACAGGCATCCGAATATCCACTCGACTGTCACATTTTTACTTTAAGTTTACCGTTCCCTACCACACACTGGGCTGTCTGTGAAAAAAATCCTGGCGATTTGCTCTCCGACCTAAACCTCCTCCCCACGGTGGGGAAAAGTTCCTTTGTCAAAGGTAAACGCCTCATATTCAACCTGATTTGTAGCTTGCAAAGATGGCTTGCCGATTTAATTCGTCGTGGGATTGTGTTTTTTAAGCACAAACTTTGTCACCAGCCCCATTTTATGTGCATGAGAAGCAAGGCGAACTACCATTAGCCTTCCGTCAATGCTCCGGTCATTACTAATACCTCTTTAAAAGGGTAGAATTGAGTAAAAACCTTCACCTCAGCACCTCATCTTTGCATTGTTGCTTTGCATAGAGATGTGACTGTTCCTTCTACGAAATCCTTTCCACTCCATTGCCCTCTCTCCCATCTTCTGTGCAATCGGAGGCTTTAACTTCAAAGCGCTGTCAGCGGTTCATGTTGGTGGGATTGACGATTTCATCTGCATAATGGCGCAGTCATTAAAAAGAGGAAGAAGAGCAGACAGTTTTGTGCCTTCTCATCTCTTACCTCTTCCAAATACAAAAAAATAGTTTATTTGGCCATATAATTGTGCATTACTTGTCATTTTGGTGACTCGAATGTTTGGCGGTTTCGAGTGCTGGCACTTATGAAACCGCAAAATTGTGGGAAGAAGTTGTGATTACTTTTGGCACCTTAAAAGGCATCACTTGTGGATCCTCACAGTTTTGACAGCTGTTGCACCTGATAGGTAGGCGTTAGCCCATCGGCGTGGACCTCATCGTTTGACATCGCAAATTAGCATTTGGCTATGGTTAAAGTGTGTTTGGAAGGTCGACAATGTGAACGATGAAACGGGTCAGCCTTCAACGGCTGCTTGACCTCAAAACCCGATAAGTGTCCATTCCACAAAGAAAAAACTTCGATTCCTTCGTTAATGACGCTGCTAATCAAAAAGCCTTGCTTTTTAAGTCATTGCCAACAAAAGGGAAATTGTTCCTCACCAGAACTCTCAAAAGCACAATGTTCATAGCCATTCAGCTTATGGTCGTAGCAAAACTACCAATTTTGCAAGCCGTCGGTGCGGTAGTACCTAAATCGCGTCTAAAATAAATCAAAATTTTGCATAAAGCCCTTCTCAAACAGACCAATTCGAGCGACCTTTGTAAGCGAATGTCGGCAAACATAAAAGTCCGCCCCTCCAGCCGTATGGAATGGAGAAGTGGCATAAATTATTTATACTTTTAAAACCAATTCATTCGTAGCGCCTATGACAGTGCTGAGATAAACTGATTAACAAAAGCTTCGTTTAGTGACACCTTCTTTTTATTTTCAGTTTCATTTTCCCTGTCATTGCAAGTTTAAAGTCCTTTCAAACCATACTTTTCCAATTTTACATTAAATGATAGTAGAAAGGAGGTGCTCCGCACCCTTCAATCCATAAAATGCGAGTGATTAGCACCGACACAATGCGACATCCTTCAAATCCCTACCAAAGGGTTCGTAATACTCTAATGATCGGGAAATAATGACGTGTTCCTACTGAAATGTTCTTAACACAAAGCGGTATGTGGTTTATGCATCAATCGACAAAAATTAATCACATAATCAAATCCCCCCATATTACGAGTTTGCCAATCAAGCAAGCACTGCCTCGTTTGACAAGCGTTTCCAGACAGTCGTTTTTAAAAATAACTTTAACAGACACCAATGAAGTGTGGATGCTGCTGTAGCAGTACTACACATAGTGATAAATGACAAGAAAATTCGGTTGCTCTCATGTTCGTTTCCTAACCGAGGAGTGTTTAACAATGTCACACAAGCCAACCGGAAACTGGACTGGAGTAGATGATGGAGGCGAGACCGACTTGTTAAGAGCCTCCAGAGGTGGTGAAAGCGAGAGAGAGAGAGAAGGAGACAGGCAACGCATTGTGCATGGCACCTTCCCTTGAGTGGGCAAAACTTCGCCACCGATGGCAATGCGTACAAGTCCAAACCGCAGCCTTGCCAACTGTGCCGCTGAATTGTTTATGCGCGGGTTGACGTGAGAGTCAGGATTTGCGAGGAATTGGTGACTGGGTTTGATCACGAATGCCAATCTCATGCGGTTCATGCGATCAGCGTGTCAATGGACTCTTCTTCCTCTTCTACCTCTCAATTAGGTGGTTGAGTCGGTGACGGTGTCGAAGGCTGAAATCTGGTCAAATCCATAGCCGCGGAATTTGCGAAGCCTTTGAACACCCAAACGGTATGCGTGGGCACACCAAACCGGCAAGCGCGAAGAGATTGCAATCGAAGGTGCTGAATTTGTAGGCACTCGAGGGCGCGCGGGAGCGGAGTGAGTGTCCCAAGCTGGGATGAAGTGAGGGATGGAGGGTTTGCCCCAACGCCAACCATTTAAGGCATTCCTCGTCTGGACTGTCTACTTAAAACGATGTTGCCCTACTTTTGGCTTCCTGCAAATGCTTGCCACCAGAAAGATTTGAGGTGCATCAAATTGAGACATTTCGGTGGCGATTTTAACTGCTAATCCAATTCAAGGATTAGCGCTAAGTCATTTTTGTACTCGCGTAAGTCTTATAATTAGTACATTTGAATGACCGACTGCTAAGTTATGGGATTTTAGTGCGGACACAGATCTTCTTCAGACGTAAATGTTAGCTAGCGTCCACGGCATGCGTTCCCACCTCAGTAAACCCAAGCCATACTGTAAAAGCAGTCTGCTAGGTTTTCACTCGCCTGAGTGGATCAGAACAATAAAATCCGACACCGCACCAATCCTGTAGGATCTCGTCCCATTGACTTTGTCCACCCTCATTTTGAGGTTTTCAGCTTAAAGCTTTCACGGTCCATGATTCAGATGAAGTTGATGCAGTGACGGCAAAGATCACTCAAAGGCACAAACAACATCACTTCACGCTCACTTTTAACATGTTTGATTTTTGTTACCTTAACTACGCACCTATTTCTATCTACATTTTATCTTTTAATGCTTAGCTTTCTTTTATTCAGTTTAACTCAGATCAGCGATTCTGTTGGGGATAAAATGGGACAAGAGTTTTGCACTCAGCACTACTGCCTCCAAAATATGACCTTTGATAATTCCAACCAAACTCTTGTCATTTTATTAAAAAGGAGACAGCCACAAACTTCCTGTTTAGGGTGTGTAAAATGCTACAGTGTTTTTTGCAAAGGCTTAAAGGTTTTTAACACTCCCCTCGATACAATGTTTTTGAGTAAACAGAGGAAGACAAGAGTCCTCTGCTGCTGCCATGCAGTGAAAATTTCGCTTCCAATTTCTTTCAAAGTACTTTGAATGCACACTTGATGTGGAGGGCAGAGTTTGATTTTCCAGAGACAGTCTGGACTGCTTCTCCATTTAAGGTGAAAGTAAGACCCTTCCATAGCGTGCGGTTGTGCGCCTGATGAAGACCTCCTCCCATCCACTGCTCCTTCTACCGTCGACTGGATGTCATCACACTGCCCATGAAACCCTTAAAGTCGGCGAACCTAAATCGGTGCCAAGATTAATCACCGGTCAAAGAGCGACGAGTTACCAGCAGCTACTCCACACAGTCGCAACTGACAACGAGATTGGATTCCTTCTGGAAGGAGGCACCTCCTGAGGTGCTAATGTTGAACTAAGGAAGTGAAAGTGGTGATTTTGGCACACCAATGCCTTGAAGAGTAAACAACTACAAAAGTGCGAATGACTTTATCGAGTCACAACATTTCACCTCTTCAACTTGTTCAAAGCGAAATCTCAACAAAGCCGATAGGTCCGCAGATCTTCCTCGGGATTTTACTTACAGAGGCAAAAAGTCTCGGCCACCTTCCCTTGTGAGGGCTTGAGGAGATGCACATTTGTTAAAAGTTTCAATTTACTTATGTTAGTTGAATCCTCTGATTGATTCAAAATTTTGGTGCCTATACTAAAGTCAAAGTTCTGCAAAGATGACACCTGCACAATGCCTTCTTTTCAATTCATCCACCTCAGCACCTTTGAAAAATCTTTTAATAAAACGAAGCGCTTGTATTTTGATGGAGCGCACGTACTTGGAAATCAAGCCATTTAAGAGACATCAAAACTTTTTGTTAACACACATTTGACATTCCGTGTGACTTGAGGCGATGCTGTGACCTCAGAGTCGGGTGATGCGAGCATAGAACGGTAAATTGCAGCAAACTCTCAGCATTAATTGCACTGTCTGCCACGGCCGAGTCATTTCCGACGCCTAGCTGGTGGCAGGCCGCTGGGTTTTGTTAGAAAGAGAGGCAAAAGCACACCGAGAAGACCGCAAGGGAGGATCAAAGAAGGCAGCCCAATTTGGCTTCTAATCACGCACAATATGTGGGGGGCAGAGACCCACTCCGACTGCGTAGAAAGTAGCAGTCAAACAAAAAAAATTATGCGGCAATTGAAATCTTTAATCAATTTAGCAAACAAGTGATTACAAAAAGGGAACTTCTGTGCTTTCAATGGAAACGTCACTGAAACTTGAAAGCCTTGACGAGACGGCAGATCAGTTGATAAAATCGGACCTTCTGTTGTGGGCGGACATGATGGCAAGCACGTCGGCCAAACGGAAGGGATTTTTCCATGGCACTTCTTCCGATTGTTGGTGAGACAGGTAACTTTTGAACAGCCGTTAAAACTAGTAAAAAAATTTGATATTCCCTTTATTTGGAAAATAAACAAACTATGCATTGCAGTCAAAGGGAGGATTAGGGAAGGCAACTGGTAATACTACCAGTGGAGTGATTTAAAAACAATTAGAGGAAAAAGTTGGGCCACCTTGGCCTTTTTGACAACAAACGACACCTTCTTGCAGCTTGGGGCATGCAAAAGACTGTTGCCGTCTCGCCTGTTTGAGCTGTGACTGTAAAACAATGAAGGAGGACAAATGCAAAGGGACTGCCACCAGGAAGAGGCTGTAGTCCCTTGCCCCTCAGATGGAAAGCCCAGTCCTGAGTCTGGTGGCACCGACCGTCATCCACAAAATTATACCGACACTGCTTCCTTTTTAAGGCAACAAAACAGACTGAAGAGGAGGAGGAAGAAGAAAGGTCAGCTGCGTCTTGGCTACAACATTGTGGGTATTTGATTGTAATTAAGTTTGAATATGCTTAGCACTTACAAAACTTTTTTCTATTCATTATGCACAGCCATCATCACCACAAAAGTAAGCAGCCCCAACAGTAACCGCACTGCCAAGCTGACCGCTATTAAAGCCTGACGTGAGGTCAAGGAGAGAGCAGCCACGCGAGTCATTAGGAGAGCACTCTGATCAGCAGCATCATGCATTGCACGAGGTTGTCGTCCTCACATCTCCACATTGTGCACTCACACGAAACCACGTCGCCGTCACATACTTCAAACTGCCGCCGACCCACGATGCCGATCCCCACACATCACCCACCTCCACACAAATGAACACATCAGTTGTCAAGGCATCCCATCTACCATCCTCTCATTTTCCACTCCTCTAAACTCGTTCTCAAAGTGCGACCTCCTCCCCTCCACCATCAGTGACAAGGAGGTGAGAATGAGGACAAGGAGGAGGAGGAGGGGGAGGAGGAGGAGGAGGAGAGACGAGAGAAGGATGCATGAACACGAAGAGAATGGCAACCGCCGCACTTTC
>UYWX01020516.1:0-44332 GCA_900622495.1 Hydatigera taeniaeformis | reverse complement strand
TGCCAGCTTTGTGCCTGTGTGTGCATGCCTTATAGACAGAAGACATGGGAACTGAAAATGGCTGGTGGCATAACGGCCATCGCAATTGGTAACCAAGCGAATGGCACAAAACACGCCTTTGTTGGAACGTCAAATGGGATGCTCATTCTCATTGTGGTAACCGCCGCACTACTTAATTATATAAGTAGTTACATTCTCACAACTTTATATGTCGATTCTCCTCAGGCTCGTGGTACTGATTGTGAATTTTGCCAAAATCTTTAATGTTGCTCAAAGACCATCTAAGCGAGGAAGACATCGACAAACCCCTATTCGATTTAGGCTTGTAAAAAAGCTGACTGTGTGGAAGCAGAAGAGAGGCATTTTAATAAATAAAGCATACACGAATATTTATGCAACTACATCACCTCTGTCATTGACCGTTGCTCCTTCTACTTTTTCTCGTCTGAAGGCTTAAGAAAGTTAAAGGTGATCGGTAAATAGATTTTTAAAAGCGTTTTTAAATTTTAGAATTTAGTTGTCTAATGCAATTGCCCATAGCTTAATATGCTCTAGACTTTCCTTCACCCTTGCAATACCATATTTAGTTTGCACTTGCACTGATGGGGACAGGACTCGGACTTTGTCCTAGGCACACCTTAGTTGCTGTATAATTCTTTTTGTGAGATCTGTTTTAGGGTGAGACCTGAAGGCTAAGCTAGGTTGCCTCTAGAATGCAGGGTGTCATTCGCATTACCCCTCTAGGCGAGCCCGTCCTAGTCTGGTTCGGAGCTCTTCAATCAATCTATTTGGGTTTGCTTACTGCTCTACATACGGGGCTTGTGGTCAACAATCTACAGTCCACATAACACTCTCCTTCTTCCACAAGCTGCCCTCTTAAGGTGCGAGTTGGTTTCTTTGTTTCGACAGCGGCATCTCAGATCCGATGCTCCTCCTTTATGAGGACTCGCAGACTAGTAGATAAGAGGAGACGAGTTGATTGCACACAGACTGAAGTAAAAAGGGTGAAAAACCATGCACACATCGAAGTAAAATATTTTGATTTAATTTGCCGTAACACTTGCGTTGTAGAACTTGACAGGGGAGGAAGCTCCACGTGATCAGTACAGTCAAATCCTCGGTTTCATTGCCATCTCCAGCATCTCCATAATTGGCACACAAGTGTGGTGTGCTTGTGGTTGCGTCTTAGAGATATTTGATGTAACGTAAGTTTACAATCTTTTTACTCAACTTGGCCCTTGGGTTGTCATTTAGCATGGAATGTGCATCTGTTTAGGACTTTTGATCATTTGCGCAAAATTACCATATCAGAGAACCCCTTGGACAGTATCTGCTGTCTTGCCGCCTGTCCAAACGGTGTTTGGACGTCGTTAGTTGGCAAAACTTCCCTCAAGCTCTGGTCCACCAGCACATTCGAGCCCACCTGGTACTGCGATATTAGCAGAGATCTAACGTCAACAAGTCCTGATGTAATTCTACCGTCCTTACCGACAGACACAAACACCCTTTCAGTGAAAATTTCAAGACAAGCTTAAATGCATTTTGTCCTAACGCCTCATAAAAGTAACCTAACGTTGACTTATCACACCTAAATGATAATCTCTTCAATCTTTTCTGAGTTAGATTGAAGGGGAAAGCGAGAATCCGGACAGAGTGACTGCAATACTGGCAACCAGTTCATATCTCTTCGTTGGTACTGCCTCGGGCATTGTTTGTATCTACAAGACGCTTAAATGGAAGAATCCAAGTCGACCACAGAGTAAGCTCTGTTTTGAAAGGCGACTCTGTTAATGCTCTTATCTGCTCTAGGGCGTCCAGTCTACCAGTTGGGGGAGGAAGATCATTGTGCGATAGAAAAGACGTAAATTAATGGACTCATTACGTGTCTCTAATTTAATTTCTTAGATGGAGGAAGACTGCTAGGCAAAATGTGTTTTAATTTCACAGCAACTGAATAAGATCTACCTTTTTATGCAAGTCAATTTAGCGTTGTGAACAAAAGTATTCAACACAACAGGTCTGTAGTCTTGTCAAATCTGTTTTCAAATAGGTAAAAATCGTTATAGTGTGAGTGTCGCTGACATCTTTCACAATCAAAAATCCCAACAATGGGGACTGCGTTCGTCCATCAATAAGGGGCACCTTGACTCGGACGTAGACGAGGTTCCTTGCACCACCATTCCCCAGGCGGAGTCAGTGAGGTCGGCTTTACAAGAGGACCTCAAGTTTTCACCTTCCATCAACCCCGCTGGTGAAGCAGTAAGTGTAGGGCTTTGTTACGTGTAGGGGATGCTAGAAGTTGCATAATCCTGTACACCTCCTCCACCCTAGAACCAAAAACCAAATTTGCTCAGGAATGTGTTGCAAAAGACACGAAGTCCTTCGGTCAACACGCCCAATATTAACTTTGAGAAGGATGTGAAGATCACGAGGTCGCCAATTCGCGCCTTTTTACAAGTGACGTAAGCTCTGGTCTGAGGAGATAAACAAAAGAAAAGTCAACTTTAAGTCTGCCTGCATTTCAGTTGATAAGTAGTGAATGCCAAAAGGGGAATATTCCGTTTGAGTTCCTAAAAAAAGAACAGATTACCTAAAGTAGACTGTAGAAGGCTTTTATGTCTGGCTTCACAATGAATTTTTTGTCCTCCTTTTCATGGTAGAAATAGGCAAGGCGTCTGCGTGGTGTCCTTCTCTCAACGCTGCAGTGAGGCTGAGGCCGTCGTCAAGTGGGCACCACAATCCAAGGATGTGAGTTGTCTGATGCTCTCGTCTGGCAAATGTGTCATTGCCACTCCTCTTCAGGCCACGCCTTGTCGCTAAAATGACACGAGGCGGTGAAAGCTGTGTCGCGTATTTCTATGTGGCGCAAAATTTTATTCCGAGTTTAGGTGTTGAGAATTTTATTTCACTTTTTCTCAGTGCAAAATCAGTCAACGTAAAGTGACTTTGTCATGATTAATGTGACATTTCCTCCATGTCGACGTGACAGAAGCTCCAATTTTTTTCACTTTTTATTATCAATTTTTCATTGAAAGGTACTTTTTGTACCGCATAAAATTGCTCTTGATAGGGCGTCTACTGCTCACCGTGGTGGCAATGCTTTCCTCTTGGTCACCGATAGGCCTTCAGCACCGATTTTATCAACAACTTCAATTACATTTGTGTGGAGTCTGTGAAAATTGCAATGTTTCTTAGAGAGCCGTTTGCCTCTGGCTAAGAGGTCTTAATGAGCACAGTGATAAATGGCCTACAAGGCATCAAAACGCTCCGAGCCGACCCTTGGACTGTCGTAGGGTGTGGGAGTCGGCACAGGGCTTTGCTGCAAGAGTAGATGAGAGATGATGATGGTTAATGGTTGCTATGACGTTATTATGGGTGACCGAAGCTCGAGAAGATTGTAGAATCCGTATGCCCAAGGCTACAATTGTAAGAAGTCTACATTTAAAGGGTGGTTGCACCCGAAAAATTTGCACGCACCACAGAGGCCTCATCGCATTTAATTTGCAATTCTTTGACAACTGACAATTTTATGCTAGTCCTTTTAACTATCCAAACAGGGTTTGTAAATCGGATCAAAGTAAATTTGAAATCTACAAACCTCGATTTTGGTGATTTTGAATTTTTACCCAAAGTTTTTTACTAGCGACTCAGCATGAAACCTATCATAATTCTGAGCCTAGAATTAAAAAAAAACAATTTAATTAGTGGTAAATATGTAATTGTTTCGCCTTAAGAAATGTCCATGGAAGAAAGTGCCAATGTCTGAACTTTGCATCGATGACTTAACATCAATTCCACCTACTCACTCGAAGGGTCCGATGCTCCAAAAAATGTCCTCCATAGATTCCACATCCCCTCTCCAGTGATTTGTCATTCATTATTTTAAAGTCTATCATTTTCAATAAACTTTTTTCATAAATGGATGACTTATTTATTGTTGGCATTACATGATGGTGAAAACGACTACAGATTTAAATTTTCTATGGTTGTGGTTGATAAACGACCAATACTACTGATTGAATTATAAGTAGCATATGCTTGCTAAATAATTTGCACTGATTTAAGTTTCCCTTTGAAGAGCGAAGGAGGCACAATGCAGGATTACCGATGCAGAGGGCATCTAGGGACGCTAATGAGGCATTTGGATTAACTCTGTGCAATGTGATATCCACCCACAGACCATCGCAGCCAGTCATCAAAAATTTTAAGGCCTTAACACTTTCACAAAAACGAGAGTCACGTCAGTCTTGGGAGCTGGGTCGGAGGAAGGAGCCGTGTTTTTACGGGAGTCGTCATCTTACAACTAACAAGATGTAAGATAGCTTAGTGTCGATACTCATTTGCATCCATCCTTCAAACTGTTAATAGTTTCAAAATTGCATGAATTTTTTTAGAGGCAGACGCACTTAAAAGCGTAATAATTCGAATTTAAATGTCGATTTGCCATCGTACTAGGGCTTAGCTTTGTTCCCTAACCCTCAGCACTCTGGTGAGGACGAAGGTAGATCTGAAACTCGAATGGGATGCATACTGGTGACGGACCGAGGGGTTAAACACCACCACCTAGGTCCAGAGGTCATGCTACTCTAGAGAAGTACAAAAGGGCCTTCGAAACCCCAAATTAGATTAAACAATTAATCAAACTTTCATACATCGATTGCTAACCTAGATTAAAACCAGTTTTAAAAGGGCAATTGTACTTTTGCCGGTCTTATCCCCATCACCTCAATTATCCGTGCAAAAATTTTAATGTTAAATTACTCATTTGTGTTGTCCACTTCGCTGCGAAATACGAGATTCTGCGTGGTAATATGATATCACATCCTCAAACACCTTCGAATTGCGGCTCTTCGTAAAATATTTACGCGTTAAACAAAACAAAGAGAACAGAGGCACAAAATTAACCAAGTGGGCTTTGAGTTAACATGCACTTTCAGGTTTTGCCGAATGGAAAGTTCATGAATAATTGCACAATTTTATGAGTGGAGAGGGGAAGGGCGATGCGTAGTGGGTTATGAGTTCTCGCATTTGGATTTGAGTTTAAACAATATCTGCTCCGAGTGAGGATTTGGAGTTGTGCCCGCTTCAGACTTGTTATTGTTATGCGATGTCATTGAAGGGTATTGAAGAGGGGGGGGGGGAAAGGAGGTGGATCAAAGAAGTCGGAAGGAAATAAAAATATTTTAGCGCCTCAATACTTTCCTGAAAACGTTAGGAGACGTAGTATGTGGACAGAATTAGGGTGTCAGAGTGCAGAAAAGCTAAGATGGGTGGTCTCACCGTGCGAGAGGCGAAGGAGTGGACTTAAGAGGAGGAAAAGAAGGAGGAGGAGGAGGAGAGGAGACAATGCAGTCACTCAAAGTCATTATTTATAGGGGTCTAGTCGTCTGGAATTTTGACCAAGATGGGGACGAGGTCAGTGCCTCGGCATAAATTATCCCCTTCAACATATAAGATAGTAAAAATTCAAGCCGATTGCCAATTTTTTTAAAAAGAAACAAATAAAATTTTTGAAATAGAATGCGTGAATGCATCAAGTCACATTCGCCTCATTTTGAAGATTCAGCCGTCGAAGCCTCGTCATGTAGACGTAGTGCACGCACTTTGATTTGATAAAATGGGCTTGATGAAGTCTGCCTAAAGTGCCAATTTTAGAAAATTTTATGGTCAGTTGTTTGATTGGGTGTACCACCAAACTACTGAGTCTAACATTTTGCTATGGAACCCTAAAACACCCTCCTTATCCGCCGAAAGTGCCCTTCATACATTAGAAAAAACCATTTACAAACATCAAGATGACAAATTTTATTTAAAAGCGGGTCTTTTGGGGAAGGTCGGCAGGGATGGGGAGCGTTGTCCAATGCCCATCTAAGGGCGCATAACAGTAACTGCCAAATCTGTTTGTAGGCAATGCCAACGAAACAATGGGGCGATAAAATCATTCAACGTCAAAGGGACTGGTCGAGGTTTACCCGTTTACTAGCTTTAATTTAATTGAAAGGGATTGGAGTGAGGATGGTTGGTTGGAACCGGGACTTTTGGATTTTAACAAGTCTATTGTGCATGGAATGCTGCCACAGTTGATTTCCACGTAGTGGCAAGCCAAAAGCAGGTTCCACTTCATGTAGTCATTGGCAGGAGAATGAATGGCGGTGGACGTGCGTACAAGCAGTGAAGGTTGAAGGCATAAGGACGCATAAATTCTGATTACGTGGTACCCACTAGTAAAATACCCCCAATTACAATACACTGCTGATAAGAATAATCAAATGCTTTAATGGAGTGGGTGTTTATGAGAGAGCGAATTGTTTTGCAACTGGCTAGGCGTTTGAGGAGTTTATGGGATGGGGATCACGAAGTACTCTTTAGCTTAGGCCAAGCCACGTCTTGAACAATCCAGACGGCACTTTGTCCCTACGCCTAATCCTCAACCCAAGGCTCGCTACTTGGGGTGTCAAAAATTTGTCGGACTACGGCACTTCTCTGCAGTCTTGTGGGTGACGCGCAGTCTCTAATGTGTAAACCACAGCATTTCTGACTGATCTTTTCCGCCTCGGGTCGGCGTTAGCATGTGATCTGCAGCATCCACGGCGGCTGCCGCATAGACTGACACCCTCAGGTTGCTGTCGCCCTAGTCGACGCAACATGACTGCAGTCTCACCTCAAAGTCGCGGACTTACGGACCGAATATCACATTGGAGTTGGAGTTTTTACTTCACAGCTAAGAAGACTATTGGTGGCATGAAAGAATGTGGAGGCAATCATAAGTACTGCAAAACCTACCTAAATGCTTTCATTTAGTAATAGAAGCAGTAAAAAATAGTTGCGTGAAATAGAATTTTATGTCTCTTTCGTCCTTTTTATTTGGCCTCGACTCTGTACTGCTCACTCACCTTGGTTCACAACCCGCATTATCACGGATGTGTTTCGAGTTCCGTCGAAAAGGGCACGAGGACAGTTTGCCAGCAAATTTCAACATTAGGCACTCAATTTAGGAGTTTTAAGGGTCCCTCGACTGCAACACATTTCATTCTTTTCCCAATCTTTAGTAATGATAGGAAGTAGGATCGTTCTAGCAGATCAGTTTTCTACCGCTCCCAATGGTGGATGTCAAGACTTCGCCATGGGAGCACAGTGACACACCACCTTGGTGGAATGCGAATTCTTAACATACCTCAAAGCCAAAGCGTCATTAATATGTTTCGGCTTTTAACCTGCTGCACCCCAAATTGAGAGGCTATCAAGCAGTTGCGAACAGATTCACGCACTGTCGAGGACTTCTGACTGCCATAGTTGTCACTTGTCCAAATCTGCTCATGTATTCTGCCCACTAAGTCAATGCCTAGTCATTAGAGTGCTATAAAAAATACCATTCCTGTACAACTTTTCACAGCTGAGCCAATATTACCTGACAAAAGGTGTCCAAGGAAAGCAGCACAACGAGCCTTCCCTCTTCTACGAATGCAAGAGCCCTCCACATGCCGCCAACGACCCGAGCACCACGACAACTGAAGACACAAATACCACAACAGAAAGGATGGGTGGAAGATTCATAACTTTTATGCTCGTCGTGTACAGCGTAAACCCACCAGTTGTCAAATTTATTGTCAGCCTGTATGCCTCAGTAAATGGCTTTCAAATCCTCATGCGACAATAACACATTTGCGAAATCATTCCAGCCAAATCACAATTGTGCGTTTAGTCTTTTGGGGGAAAAAAGAATTTAGTAAATGTCCACACCACAAGCTAAGTTGACAGGTCCCGTCAAATGCTTGCTGGGAGAAGAAGTGCTCCCCCATGGCACCGAATGTAAATGCCACATTTTGATTGCTGTGTTTACGTCTTCTGACTAAACTGAAATACTTAACTTTAAAAAAAATTAGACAAGGGAGGATTGTGCCTTGCTAAAACGGACGACTACAACTGTCCTTGCGGGATGGGCAGGGTGTTTTAGGCAGACTTGGAGTGATTGAAATCGCCTGAGCAATTGTTTGCTTAATCAAAAATGCAGAGTATATTATCAATTTAAAGACAAAAGCCGAAATATCTGCTTTTACTCCTACCTTCCCCTTCCCCCACCGCCCCGCCTCAAAGTGGGGGGGGGAGGGAAGGGAACAAGTCATATCCTGCCAATATAAGGTAGGCAGCTCTCACCTGCTTGCCTCTGTATTCAAATCTAAATTTACCACATTGAAAAAAGGAAGTTTTGTCAGTGAGTAGAAAAGATGGTTTGAGTGAGTCGATGTCAGAGCATGTAACGATTCTTTGCGAAAGATTGGCAGTTGATCTCAACTGCCGACTCCTCCAACGCTCACACCAAATGCTGCGGTAAAGTGATGAGACAATCAGTCTCCCCATGTCATGGGACAAGGATTGCAGTAGTCGCGTAGCCGTACAATCATAGACCCAAGTAGCGCTCTCCTTAAAGGCGAAAGGCACATTGTTCTCACCACCACACCTACTACTCATCCTGAAAATCAGTAGTTGACGCGAACCAAAGGCACAGATTTAACTCCTTAATACCAAAGTTTACCTGCAATTTGGCCACATTGTTAAAAAATGTTAGTCATGTGTGGCTTTGCTATGCATGGAACCTAATTTATTTTTTCTGTCAAATAAAACCAAACTAGGCAACAGTTGTGTTCGGCTATTTTGACAGCTTTGGGAAATAACCCCGCAGGGCCGGAGAAGCCCACCACGTGGGAGTTTTGCCCCAACGTGCACTGTCCATTGGTGGCAATCATTACTCGTATGAATAAAATACTTTTTTTTGCAATGACAAAACACTTGCGTGTCTTCTCACAGTTCTGCTCAATTTATCAAATCATGATTGACATGGTATTTTAGCATATCGCATCGGACTTACGGTCTCCCCCTGCCTTCCCCTTTTCTCCCCCTTCCTGCCCCCCCTCTCTCTCCCTTCCCCCACGAAGCCTGACGTCCAATCAACAATTAAAATTGTCTCCCGCACTAAAAAAAAAACGTGTCAATGGAAATTTTCCAGTCAAAATTAAGTGTTTACAAACGCTAACCAAAAATAAGTTGATTGAAAAATTTACAAGCACCACTGTGGGCGTGTCCAACTTCAAATGATATCCGGTAGTTTCTAGCTTCCGCAGTAAAGTCAGTTTCCGCTGTCATCAACATTTATCCCCATAAACGCTTCGAAATGCTGACTGAATTTCCATGCAGTAAATGTTCGCATTTTATGTATTGGGAGGGTGTTTGGATTCCCTCTTGTGTTTATACAAGACAACACATTGTTAGGGAGGAGGACCGCTTAAAAATCCCAACTGCAGCCCATCATGCAAGTATTTCAACTAATTTGTAAAAAAAAGCATTTTTGTGATGTTGTTGCAGTTTGGTGGTCTTTGTTGTTACGATAGTCGTGGGCTGTGGAATTTTCCTTAATGGAGGCGGTTTGATATCGCCAGGTCTTAGAAGTGCACTGATCGGATTTCGAGGCAAGTTGGGACAAAAGCGTCTACAAGCAATCAAGTGGCCGACGGGATTAGCCATGCTTAAAAGGGGAAGACTCTTCAATTTTTCGACAATCATGCAGTCCTACTTGTCATCAGTGCTCATGTACTGCGTTTCACAAGGCAGGATTTCCACGGTGCTCACAATTTTACCTCCCAAAGCCCAAGAAAATGGAGCAGTTGTGAATGGGATTGGTGGTATGATCTTTCCTTTTTCTTTTGCATTTAAGTTACATTGCGACCACCTACACCACCCTCCGGGGAAATCCAAAATCAGATGGGCAGGTGGGTGGACTTTGTTAGGCAGACATGGACTTGCTAAATGAAACTGCATTGAGATGAGGGTGGAGAGGCAGCAGCATTCACTATAAGCCAAAGATGTCTGCGAGGGCAATCACTACCCTCCGCTGCCTTGTTTTGGCTCGAAGTAAGTTTTATTACCCATCATGCCCTCCGATGGTAGTGCATGTCTCAGACTTTTCTTACCCTGGAGCACGCAAGGCTTATCATTGCATAGTAAATCAACCTCTCTGCTGTACTTGACGGAGTCTGTGCATTTTCATTAACTTTCAACCACACCTTTATCTCAGTAAAGCGGTGGAAGATCAGTCAAAAACGTAGGCCTTGGGAAATCGGGGCCTCGGGACCCTCGTGACAGCGGTTTACCCATTTCTGATTGGCTTGACCAAAAAGGCAAATCAGAATCCAGTTTCCAAAAATCACATCCATCAAATCCACTTTTCGTTATGTGTCAAGTGAACGAAAGGTTTCCACCATTAGGGTGGGAAGAGACTGAGACAGCATTTCCTGCGATTCGGCGTGCTTCCGTTTGGGTAAGCCTGACCCATGGACATCACATTGAGTGGTATTTTAATTTTTTTCCCACTCACTTAATTAAGAGACCAAGTGGAGCTACATCACTATGCCTTCTCCAGGCGGCAGTATCTGAACGACGCATGACAGGTCCTCCCCTGCCTTTAGCAGCATCATAGAATTTATAACCAAGATAAAAAGTAAAGGGCGAAATTCACATAATGCGGAATCCCTTTGGCCTCGATTTCCTTATGGAAAGTATGCCACTGCAATGAGTGCTACATTTGCATTGGTAAAACCAAATCTTTTCCGTCTCCTCGGTAAGTTTATTTCTCAAAACACCCATTAGTTCATCAATTAATTTAGATCACAAGCCCTATGGAACTCATAAATAAAGCTCCGTTTGGCTGAGTTTACCAAATTAAACACAACTATCCCCTTTGTGACCAGTGAAATCGCTAGCCCACTTTACAAGGGAAGGAATTAAAGGTGAAAAGTTGAGAGAAGCCTGAGCACCCTCATCACAGTTTGCCAATGGGATTCTTATGAAAAGCTATCCCAACTGCGCTTAAAAGTTGCATCAAAGGATGAAAGAGGGCCAGAGAAGTTTAAACCTCGCCATTTTGCACACATACCATCAAATGCCATCCAGTTTTGTGATAGTCTTTTGTGTGATTTATGCCTGTGCTGTGGGATGGTGCCTCTTAGAAAGCAACTCAATGTATGCATTGAATCCAGGACGAACGTTTACCTAAAGTACTAAAAGTCTGTTTTAAAAAATCAGGTGAAATGCTTCGGTTATTTGCTAAAACACACCTTTCGATATTGAGGGCACTTTAGGCTCCTCTATTATGCGCTTTTGATGGTCGGGCTAGCCTTTCAATCTTCCAGCTCTACCGTACTTCTGCAATACATAGTTCGCCTGCATTCCATGTCTACTGTCTGCTTCAAAAGAACTTCGATTATATTGCTATCAAAATTGTTTATAAAGAAAAAAAACGGGTTTAAAATACATTCTTTTTGGTTCTGCTATGCCTTACATAGCAAAATGAGTTTAAAAAAGGGAAATCTAGTTTATGTAAATACTCACGAAAAAGGAGTAAATAAAGTTTCTGGGAGAGAGTACTCTAAGTAGATCGACTTGAACACAATAATTTGGCATCTACAGCACCGCCTTCGCATTCGCTGTTAACTTCCCGAGTATCACAATGATCTACCTACGGAGGGAACGAAAACCACCTAATAATTTGCTTTTGGTCAACTAATACAGCGGCAGAATTGTCCTTGCCAATTAACTTGGAACCCAGTCACCCAGGCAGTAGCCAATCAAAACCGCGGACCGGTTTAGCATGGGCGCACAAATGCAAGGCACTTCATTAATGCCACAAAAATTTTTGAAATGCAACTGCCACAGCAATTTAAAGCCTTAAAATGCAATTAATATGACCAGATTACAGGACTGATGCCCTCGTAATGCTTAGATATGCTAAATTGTTGTTTATTCACTGCATTTGGATTACGCTCACGAGAAGTGGAATTATGCTCACAATCGCCGGTACGTATTCTCGCGCACTTTGGTGAAGCTTGTTTTCATAATCTGTTAATTTTTCTTTCTTGTTATCTTAAATGCTAAATTTTTGCATTTTTTGGAAACCTTACGTGTGTCTTTAAATGCGTTTGGTTGGCATTATAGAATCGTAGGTGTTTAGTGAACATACCATTCTATGCAGATTCGGGGGCTCCAGTATTAACTTGACACTCAAAAGGTTAAAATGTTTCCATAACTCTTTTAAATATTTAAAATTAGTCCATTTTGTGAGGAAAGAACACATTCCCATTTGTTTGTCTCCTTCCTGATGAGGTGAAGTATGACTGGACTCCATTTCACAGCACTGACACTCGGTTGACAACTAGTTAAAAACCACAAAGCTTAGATATTGTCCACTTATACGCATACTACAGCTACAGTTATAATGCTTCTATTCTGACCTTCCCTTGTCTTATTACCAAACCAAGCCTGATAATACTTAGAGGGACCAGTACTTCTTGAAATGACGACACTTGACACTTGGCATGATTGAAGTTTAACATGGCTTGTTTAGTTGCCGTATATAATCTTTCTGTGTGCCACCGTTTTTAGGGCAGAATTGTCTCCACTTCGAGGGGAACAGTTGGATTGAAAACCACTTTTCCAAAGGACCCTTGTTCAGTGCCCACGAACAGATTTCCCTCCAATTCAGGACAAGTCAAGCCAACACTCCGCTATTTTTTACCGGTAAAATTGAGCAACACAAGCTCAAATAACAATATCACATAATACATTCATCTCCTGGCGTTTAAATGTTGCTTAAGTGATCATTTACCCTCACTTAAGAGGGGAGTGAGACACCAAAATCAGGCTTTGTTTTTTCCTTCCTCAAGACCCAGTGAGTCACTGGTTGTTGTCAAACCTAATTTCAAACCACTAACAACTGTTGGTGCATAAGTTGAAAAAAAATTCGTTAAAGGAGCAAAACAAATCACTTTAAGAGGGTTTTGATGTCTCAGCATCGAAAACAAATCCCAAAGTCTGGCCCTTTGCCTGCCCTGCTAAATGCAAATTAAGGAGGACGTCATATTTCCTTTGACTCGCTACCATATTGCCATCCATACCCACAAATATTTTTTTGTCTTTTGTTTCCTAAGACATCAATTGTGGCTAAAAATGAGCATAAAGTGAGAATTAAAAAGATTACTTTTAGCCTGTTAATGACACAATCTCTTTGAATACGTTCAAGAGGTCGCACACAAAGGAGGACATCATGCCAATAGGCAACGGCTTAACAATACCACCCCGCTTTGACAAAGCAAAGGACAGTTTTGTCAAGCTTATGCCACCTATTAGTAAGTTGTTAGGTCATACAATGCGTGTGTATGCGACGACCTTGAACTCTGAGGACAAATTGGAAGCCGAATTTGCTCAATTTTCCATTGGTCTACAGAAAGAAGCAATTGTTGCCTTTTTTTCGCCACTTTGTTAGTCCGTCTTGGTGTGCATTTTTGTGGTAGCTAGAATGCGAACAATATTTAAACTTTCGTGAAAGAAAAAGTTTCCAATCATTTATTGAATAGGACAAACCATCTTGGACTTGGTGACCGCTACAGCTTGATAAATTACGATACTTTTCTCTTAACAACACCTAACCCAAAAGATTTTTGTAAGTGGCATAATTGTAAATTTCATTTGTTTTTTTTTTTGATTGCGACATGGGCTACTCTCAAGGAGGAAGTGGATCTGAAACAGCCTAAAATCCTTTCCTAAACAAAATGAAATCCGCCCTATTTTTGGAACATCCGTGCCTACAAACAAAAAACTAAAAATTGTACTTCGTGCATGGTGTGCAAAAGATTCTCATGACCTCCAGTCCCTTCACGAAGGTGAAACGAGGTATGCGAGACTACGTAACAGTGCCTCGTAAAGGTCCAAAGCATCTTCACTGCTGACTTCAAAATCGTTGGAAGACGCGCTGCAGCATAGAAGACAATGAAATGGCTCTTAAGGCCAGTTAGTCAATGTCATCATTCCTTCGATGACGTTGTCAAAGTCGATAGGGCAAATTTTCTCCCCTGCAAGTTTGCCTCGGAATGAGCGCTTTCCACAAGGGAGGCGTGACTAAGTGCACGGATGCGACTTGAAATACTAAAATCAGTTTTTAAAAACAAAGTTAAAATTGAAATTTCTCCTAACTGTGAATGCTTTTTGTGTGCCAATCTTTTTGGTAAACACTTTTGATGGATATGGGGTTTTAGCCATCCCTCTTCCCTGTGTTTTACAGGGAGTGACAAGTGTTAGCAGACATTCAGCGGGCTAAAATGAGATGTCCACTGCAGGTTTTTGGTCCATCTAATCATACTAGGCCATAGTAGGACTGACAACCTTTCCATCTGGACCGCATTCTCAGCTCCAACTGACACAACTTTTATTCAAGCCTCCATTCTTCCCTCTCATTGGTTGGTACCGCAGGCGACTGAGGGCTCCATTACTGGGCAAAAAAAACTATTTCCGAAAACAAAGTACTCATTTTGCCGATGGAATCGAGAGTATGAACTTTTGTACTCCATCATTTTCGTTTAATTCCATTGTCTGGGTTTTATCAAGGCTTCATCTCGTTTACTAAATGCTAAAAGTCTTCTTTGTACCTCTCCTGGGATTATTCATGATAGAACGCAGTCATCGGATCGGCCAGCGTTTTAAAAGATCCTTGACACTCTATACCATGGATGGTGGGGATGATTCCCTCTCATGTACAATCTCGGAGCGGTATCGCGATCGAGATTGGCACCTTTACTAGCAAGAGATGATTAAAGCCCTCGCGGACTTCCGTGTTGGCACACATGTGTGTTGCGAAGACCTCGGAATTTCCTGACCACTTACTGATCGCAAGGCACTGCATTGCCATGCCTTAATCTTACCATCATGATGTTGTGTTGAAAGGTTGCAACGAGTCCTACTATGAACTGTCGTTAAAATCGGGTCTACTGCATCTGCGAATTCGTCTTCCTGCGGAAGTTCCCTCCGACCAGCCAACTGAAGTGGTTCCACCCACCGCCTCCTCCGCCCTCACGGCTTTCAAGTGGTTCCATTCAGCAAGAGCAGGTCACCTATCTGTGCGTGAGACACTCTACGCCTTTGCTGGACTGGAGTCGCGACTAGACGACGGCCAACTTCACGATCTCTTGTTGGAACGCAGTCCTGATCAGGTTTGTTGACGATGTCAAAACAATTTTACTTCCATTTTCGTGTTCATCTACAGACTGTACCGCCTCCAACTTCTTGTTTTGGGTAAAAATTTTACCCCAAGTTATCCACAAGCATATTACCTTTGCCTTTCTATATTTATGCAATCGACTAAATTTAGTTGTCATTTATATCTCCCTCTCGAGGCGAGGCTGTTGCCAAATGCGGTGCATGTATACATTCTCAGGCTTCAACGCGCATTTATCTAAAATACGAAGATTTTATTACTTCAGACAGTCGAGAAATTCGTAGACATGATTAATAATAGCGTTACTGATAATTAGGAAACCTCATTGGTTTTGCCTCTTTGACGGCGGCTGAAGATGTTAAGACACCTCTTCATTCGAGGTTTCTGATTGTCTTGACGAAGCAATGACCATCGCATCGGGGAATTTAAGGATGGACACCAACCCCTTATTCAAGCGATACCGTTCTAGTTTCCGCTAAAGTAAAAATGCGCCCCATTTACTATTCCCCTGCATCATCACCATCATCATTTATTTACATGCCAGGTTTTTGTAATCAAAGGAGAGGATTGCATAGCATTTTTATGACAGTCCTCATTAGACACTCAACTAAGCCCTCCGAGTGGATAATTAATGTAGAGATTCTTTTTTTATTAGGCAGTAGGAAGAAGACCCAAAATTGTCTGTTCCGGTTCATTGTACAACCAACCTCTTCAACATCCAACTTTAGGTATCCCATTGTTTTGTAAAATCCATTCGAAAAGGCCGTTTAGGTGGAATATAAACTTACTAATAAGCAAGTAAGCACTTCCTTTCCCTCCAAACTGCATTGTACGGAGGTGATTGAGAGGGTTGTTGGTTGTTGCGATACCCATCAACAATTATTCCAACATTTTAATAAATGCATTAACACTTAAGTCGGGAAAGATGAAAAAACAAATAGTGCTGTCCCACATAAGCTCTTTGGAGAATAAAATCTTAGTTTTTCTTTAAATGATTATTAACCGTGCCTACTTCAGGGAGGAATGAAGTCGGCAACACCTCTGCCGACTTGAGGCGCCAAATTGAGAGGGTCTTGTCCCTCCTCGCCAATCCCACCCTCACCTTTTGAATGACGATCTTGTGAGGTAAACACAAGCCACGCAAAGTAGGGAACTAAAAAACCGTATCACCGGTGTTATTGTTTCAATTCGGCACAACCCAAATGAAGAGAGTGTTTTTAATACTCCTGTTTGGTAGTGTGATTTCGGATCTTTTTTTTCTCCAAAGTGCCATCACGTCTATACAAGTGGGCCGTTAATCATGCTTGTCTTATGGCTGGTTAACAGTTGCTAAGTGAAAAGAATGCTTGGGCACTCCGTTTTATGTCTCCTACTCCTCACTTATATATTAAAAGTGTTTTTTTATCTTTGGGAAGAGGTAAACTTATTAAATTAATTGTCTACTTGACTTGATTAAGACCTCAAAGGCAGCCGTCAGCCTTGTAAAATAAGCTCGAAACACTTTTTGTTGATTTTTCGCAAGGATTTTAAGTAGTCAGTCAATGAATAAATTAAAAGTGAACGTCCATTTGAAGCAAAGCGAAGGGGAAATAATACTTTGGAAAACCTTACCTACAGTGTCTCGGTGGTGTAACCTTCCATTGAACAGCTCCTTCAGCTTCAATTAACGGAAGTGCGTAATACCTCGTTGTGGATTTCCTGGAATGGCATGATCTAGACTGTGATTACCTCAATAGCAAACATTTCAGTGGAAAATCATCGTTGGCACCGCGTTAAAGTCACTCCATAAAGTGGACAGACCAAACTCACGCCCACCACTTTCCCACGGAGTGAGGATTCGCAGTGGCATAGGTGTCCACGCCTCTTCACGATTTAGTACATGGATATAAGGAAACACATGCAATGAAGACGTTCCCACACGCTACGACTGCAAGCAGTGGCAAAATCCACACAAGGCTCTTAGAGGACTCCACACGACTATAAACCATTTCTGGAGAAAATCGCCAATTGTTCTACAACGCATAGTTTTCTACGGAGAATATTTTTATGTCTCCCATGTAAAAGGAAAAAATACGTGGGACTGTGACATACAAGCTATTTTATCACCAAAATATCCTAACAAAGCCGTTTGGCTTTCACTACTCACCGTTTAGTCATTTGTACCACTTGACAATATCGGAGAATGTTTGATAATGACAAGGGCAGCCTTACAAGACAGACAGTGGGGTGATAGCCAACCCACCTTTTAAATGGACTGCTAGACTGGATTTTGTCGGTAGTGTATTTGCCAGCGTGAACAGCTGCTTCCACCAGACGGTCACATCGTCTCTCTCCCACATTTTGGAGACTTTTATGCTCAATCACCGTCAATAAAAATGGTTATGACATAAAGGCAGGCGATTCATTCCCAAGACTTTGTCTCTCACTAAACATTCTTGAGGCAGTATCTCTTGCTGTTTATGCAAGGCACCTTCAAGCCTTGCTTCCGTTGAATGTGTCAATGGAATTGTTGACCAATCAAAAGGGCGATGCAACTTTGTTTACTTGGAGGAAGGAGGCTGGAGCCTTGGCTGTCCTTTTGATCTTTTGAAGTTGAGTTACTTGCCAAACAACACTGTCATTAGAGGCATTGTGAAGGGCTGCTTTTATCACCACCTTTCATTTTTACGCCTAATGGCCCAATTGATGTTGGAAGCTGTGCAGAAGGATGTGCACACTTAATGACCGAAGGCGAATTTGTCGTTTAACATTTGTTGACCCAGGCGTTGATTATCCCCTGTTCCAGCTCACAATACCTGTTTTGCACTCTTAAAAGAGAACCACCATCGAAGCTGGGCGCACTATCCCCCTTTGTGCCTATTTTTTAAGAATAGAATTTAGAAAATGGAAAATATCTTCTTTTGTGTTGACGTTGACTAAATAGAAGTTCATCTACTTTGTCTTGACGAAATAAAGAAGGGGCTATTGAATGCTATGAAATGATATTTGTTGGATGAAGAAGGGAAATTAGCGCTTTTATTGTTAATAAAACTTTTTCCTTTGATGATGCGGGGACCTTAGGCACCACTCTTAAACTCTTAGCCTAGCAATGCGTTCCTCGCGTTCTTCAACCCTTTCAACAGCTGTCCGGGTAGCGACACTGACGACGACATTAGCACAGGCAGCATTAATATTTTGATGCCAGGTCGTTCGGGATGTCTGAAACAACTTCTTGCCATGGCTAAAAGTTAAACACTAAATTTAAAGTCTCATTTGCAACTTATTCCATGACAGTATGTCTGTGTTGGTAGTCCCAAGGGCTTCGCATACGTCTCTTTCCATGGCGAGCGAAGCCTCGAAGAAGTGCTTGTCTCTGCTAAAACAGTTCCGACAATTCTTTTGGTAGAAATCCCACCCCAATTGCATTTTTGTGTACTTTTTAAAATCCCTATTACCACCCACAAGGTTACCACAAGACTTTTGCCAAGAAGGAGGGCCAAATCTCTTGACATAAATGTCTCCTTTCATTGCACTAACGTGAGACTCACTTGATTTATGCGTTTGCTTGATGGGTTGTAACCACCCGCATGCTTTCCACCTCCCACCTTGTAGATCTGCGTCAGTATTGACGAGAACACGGTCTTTTTTCAATCCC
Organism: Hydatigera taeniaeformis; assembly: GCA_900622495.1. Classification (NCBI taxonomy): domain Eukaryota; kingdom Metazoa; phylum Platyhelminthes; class Cestoda; order Cyclophyllidea; family Taeniidae; genus Hydatigera; species Hydatigera taeniaeformis. The sequence continues at coordinate 25,661 of UYWX01020516.1, read as the reverse complement.
TCAGTTTTGATAAAATTAGGCCAGGATTCCTCGAAATTCAGCACGTTGTCCTTGGATTCCTTCCCTCGACATCCGTCAATCACGAAGCATTCCGAGGTCAAATTAGACGCGTAAGTTAATTTAAAAGTTGTTTTTTTACTTTTAATTTCTGTGTGAGATCACAATACACATTTACATTCTTTTTACGGATATTATGATGCCTTTGATCTTACCTAACCTGCGGATTCCATGATCTTTTGGTCAAATGAAGGCAGCTTTACGCCACCACTCTTATTGGGGAACAAAGAAATGGTGGAGCTTCTGCTTTCTTTGGAACCCTTTTTGAACTATGTCTTTCTGATAGCAGAGATCTGACCAAAGAAACAACTTTTGACTTTGTTTTACCTTCTAAGTGAACAGAACAAAGTGATTAATGGGAACACTGTGATGTCACTTGTGTTGCATACCAGACTGCTGCTGACAAATCAAGATGAACATTGCACATTCACCAAATGGTGTGCTGACTCCACCTTCACCCAACTGTTGGCCTGTCCTACGGACTTACATGAGCTGGAAAAAAGTTTAAAAGTTGTTTTTGCCTATGCCTCGTTTTTTTACACCCTACGCCATGCTAACAAGTTAGTCGGAGCTCTGTCAAACTTTTTTTCCCCCAAAAGTGGTCAATCGGGGTGAATTGGGCAAATAATTTACCTTAAATTAGTGCTGTACCACTTTAATTCAGTAATAGTGTAAAAATTTTATCCAAAAGGCGTCTTAAGTACTGCTTTATGCAACAAATGATCTGCCATCTTAAAAAATGTGTTGATTGACAGGCTATCCTGCAGGTTGATGATACAACCCTCAACATCCTTCATTTCGCTGAAAACTCTCTTCATGGCTTTGAATTTACGGGTGCCCGTCCAACCGAGTGTGTGGCTAAATCTGCTTTATTCCCCTCAGTCTCACTTCGTCGGGTTTACTTACTCATTCGTCTTCCTTCGCCGTCGAGAAACTTGACACCTCCACCATTGTTTAACAGACTACCGACGTATGCAGGTCGCATCCATGACTGGCAGCAAATTGAAATTGACTTCAACTCTCATTCGAAAGATGCTCTCCTCTTCCTCCTGTTTTGCCGACTGGAAGAGTTTCCAAATTCATTCTTAAGCGTGGAATTTCGAGATGGAAATCCCTGGTTAGTAACCCAGAAGCAGTCACTAGAGGTACGTGCCAAAATGACCAATATTTTGCGGGTCGGAGTTGGCAAAATTACTATTCCCGGACGGCATGAAGCGGTGATTATTGCAGTTGGTTACGCCTCATTTGAATACTTTGTGGCTATTGATGGAGATGAATTTCGACCGGCTTTTGAGGCAGAGGTGGCGGGTGTGTTGGAGTCTGCTACAGAAAGCTACGACAGTAAACCACCCTTTGGCAGAAACCTTCTTCTGGGGGGCACCAACTGGACTGCGGAGGAGGAACTCGGTCGAGGTCTTCAGCACCTTTGGAGTGGTTTAGGCAGAAGGAAGCAATTCAATGGATGTATTCGTCGGTACGTAGTGTTATTGTGTTGCCTTCGTGAGCCTCATGAGACTAAAAAGCCTCTATGTTCCTTTTGATAAGTGACATTCGTAGCCCACTTGCCTTCCACCACCTCCTATAGTGTTTCATAGAAAAGTTTAGATACCTCGTTAGTATGTGGAAAGGTTGCATGCTTCGTGGTGGGGATTTGTTTGCTAAAGCTTCAAATAACCCCACTTTTGATTCTCCATCTCTGCATCTTATTACATCTACTAGTTAATTCAACTAACTGCAACGTTGGCACGTTCGAGTAAAAAGACCGAAGACATATGAGACCTACTTTTCTTAATTTATTTTTCCCTCCAATTCTTATTTTTGTTTACACCACGTGGCATTAAGCTCTCCGGAACTCAAATTTCATTTGTGACTAAATACTTGCCACCCTATTTGTAAAGCCATACCACTGCCCTCGCAATTTCCCTTTTCAGCCTCCTCATTTATTTTCCAGGTCAATAAAATAATATAAAAATAGGTGATACAAAGGTAGAGAAGACTTGATTTTGTTCTTAATAGCGAGTGAACCAGAGGATCAGAGGGGCATCAGAGCTGAATACTGCTGGTTCCCTCAACTTCATCAGTCAAAATTTGAAGAAATAAATTTGGATTATGCGAATTGGTCCCTTTCACACCGGTTATAGATCGCATGAAGGAAACAGTTCGAATAAATATGAATTATTTATTAATAAGGCGTGAAATCTCTGCATGACAAAGTATGAGGGAACCTCCACTCTAGCTAACACCTCCACGGTCACCTCATTTTAACCAGTTCGTGGGATGATAATGTAATTTAGCACTTTAAATTAGGGCGTGAACCACAGACCGGTAAATTAAAAGCAGCATGTAAAAGGTTTCAACGACAACCTCTCTGAGTAGTTTATGGGCAGCACTTCCATGATTATTTATTGCTCCTTTCATGCTGACTTACGGAATATGTATTCCAGCTTTTGTGTTAACATATTTTTTTTCGTGAGAATAAGCCCACTGAAGTCTCCAACTTCTTTGTGGTTTATGGTCTCAGCTGTATGGCTTACTTCCAATCGCCTTAGGTATGAAGGAGGGATGTAAAGAAGGTTAGACGCAATAGTAAAGTTAATTTTCTTTCTGGTGGTATCATTCCTTGGTGGTTGTAAATCCATGTGGCAATAAAAAATATGATGCTGTTGAACAAAGTCATTTTTTTGGACAGATGTGTGATTGATTGCAGTAAAAATGAAATTCCAATGTCACCCAGAGACCAAATAACTGCTTGGAAACAGTTTTTTGTGTGTAAATGTTCCACTGTACCGTCCGTTCTTTTTTAACCATGGTTTTGGTTTAGAGTGGAGAAGGTGAAGTATCCACGCTGTCAGTACGATGTCAGACGCAAAAAAATACAGTAAAAGGAGAGAAGATAATCAGTAAAGTTGGTGAGAGTAGATATTGTACCTGAAGGCTTTCTGCCTTGTTCGAGAGTTTAAAACCCATGACCCTTTAAAAAAATGACTAATATGCTTAAACAATAGAAAGCAGACTTAGGACAAGAATGGCATCACATTGTAAAACTTCTTCGCTATTATAAGCCTTTGAGTCAGAATATTTTCTTCCTCCTTGTCAATGGAAGGTCATTTTTAGCTTAAAATGGCAAAGCGATTATTGAAAGGAAGTTGATTTCTAAGTTGACTCATAAAAAGGAAATAAATGTCGCCACGCAGTCTTTGACTCATTGCGTCTCGCACCTTCCACCAGCAATTTCAAATATTTATCGTCCCTTCTGCTGGCAATCTGATGCTATAAATGTATGTCTTGTGGTCTGCACCCTTGTATCACGTAATAATGTGTTTTCGAAGGTAGTTTTTAAGTTCCAAAGCCGTTTCGCAGGCCCCACCGAGCTCAAACGGATTTACCCGCCATTGCGATACCCAAGGTCAAGACTAGCCTATTCACTCAACATAACTTTTCCATTATTAATTAGCTTGAATTAAGCGCTCCACTAATGCAAGTCATTGCGTAGCTTTTAAATTTTAAATTTTGTCTTGATTTTTAAATTTTAATCTTATGAGAAAAATATTGTTGCTAGTAATGGCGTTGTTGCTCAGAGGGAACTTTGGTAGACTTCCTGATTCTGTGCGTCCATCCTGCTTCATTAAGTGACGCGATTTACACTTTCGACAACTAAATCGCTAGAGATATAATCAAAAGTTATTATTTTGATGCCTTCTTTTATGCTAAAATTTAGCAATTATAGAGCAAACAAGAGCAGTTGACAAAGGTACGCTATTTTTCAGGAAGGCCTTTAGGCTTCCCTTGGTCCCAGCATAATTAAGTAGCAACAAGTCCACCAAGGAGCTGAGATAGAAGACAGTTAAATATACAACAAAAGTTTGATATCACATATTTTGCTTCAGCTTTAGCAATCACTTGTACAGTCGGATGAGGTGTGGAGTTTTAAATATGCCTTCATAAATCAGAGAGGATGCAAAGCATTCATAAATAAAGAGTCACGACTATCCTCTGCTTACACCACACTTTTAACAGGGTTTTCTTTGTATTCGAATCATTTCTTTACCCTACCATTCCGTTAGTTGATTAGTAGTTAATATGATCCCTTTATTTAGAATTTGTGCCTTTGTGAGGCTTGATCCAAGGTGTTCAGTTTGTGTTATTTGCACCGCCATTTCTTAAGTGGCACTTCGCTTTCGTCTTGACGGGAGAAAACTTTTGGGATCGTCACTTATGCCCTTTAAGTTTACCAACGTCAATTCCACATTTTTTAGTAAGAGTTTAGGCTTTAGTCCGTTTTAGATCCTTTTTTTACCTTTGTTTGCCCATTCTCATTCTTCGACATATTACGTGTTTACTTAAGCAGCTTCATTCGCACAATTCCATTGAACTCTAAAGTTTTTTCTGCCTTTTTCAACAAGCTCGGTCATGGTGGCACTTCGCAGTGCATTTCATTTGAGGGGATCAGTTTCAAATTTTTCAATTTACTCATAAATGAACACATCAAATGAACTCACAGTTTACAAATCACAAGCCTCCACCCTCCTCATTGCTATGGTTGTTTTTGAAGGCCAGAGGGCAGCTAGACCGAGGCGCTTACGTGATGAGTCCTCAGGTTTTGTTTTCATTCATTGGGAGTGGGGGTGGGGAGGGGGGAGGGAGGAGAGAGAGTTGTGGGGAAGAGGAAGGTGTAAAATGTCGGCCACTTCTATAAGGGCTGTACTTAATTTTATGGCTCTTCAACTCCCTTTTCCTCCAAAAACATTGCTAGTTTTTGTTCAGACCTATAGTGATGCTATCAATGCCTTTATCAGTGGAAGGTCTACATGTCTGCCAAGTCGGCATCGTAATGTACTGATCACATCGCGACTTATCACGATTGACGGAAGGTGCACTGTAAATAAATTTGGGGCACTTCTACCCTCGTCCTAGTCGTGTTGGCTCTAGCATCTCTCTTTCCCATGTCAAATTTAATGCCAAATGTTTCATACGACCAGGTATTACCTCATTTGGCTCAGATTCCGTCCATCGTCACAGTCACTATCCATGCGAATAAAGACAGGGAGCGGATATGTGTGTGCCGAACCCAGACATTGGAAAGTGAAGCAGTCATAAGTAGTATCATTCAGGATAAATCCTTTGCTCTGTTTTTGCTAGCAGCATTCCTTTATGCATGCCTTTTATACATTTCATAACCGCACTACTTCTTGTTTCTCCACTAATTCCAAATCTCGTGGAGAATGGACCTCGACTAACGTATTAGTAACCTTTAGCCAAAAAAAGATGAGCACCGCCATAAGGAATGCTATCCTTACCTATGGCTGAACCGTTAAATTGAATTTCAGCCTTCCACTCCTGACCGATCCAGTCTGCCAACAAGTGAAACTGCTTAAAAGTCAAACTTGGTATTAAAAAGTCATATTTTGGTTTGATTTGGGTGATAAGTCCTGCAGTTCGAAGAGCTTTGACATCTTCAAACTTCAGTTTCCATTGACGTCCGGTTTGTTTCATTGAGCAATAAGAGGAGAGTTTCCTTTTCTCCATGTTCACAACGTTCGGATTAGCGCATGGGCTTTGGCACCCGAATAGAGTCGAACGGTACGGGACTGTGGCATTTGAAAGGTGATAATTTCTTATTCAAGGCGTCCATCATAAAAGCATCGTCCGCCAATTATTTTCCTCCTACTTAATTTTCAAACTTGAGATGCATAAGCCTATTAAAGGTTTTTTTTGAAAGCGTTATGACTTACTTTAGAGTCAAAAGACGTACGGCGGCTGACAGACACTCCTTCACTCATTCCATATTTCATAAATTGTCAAGTTAAGGACGAAACCCCACATTGATGGCCTTGACTTTGTTTCAGTCCCAAACACCGGTAACTTTTGAGATCGGAATGTCCACTCTCTGACTTACGACTCTACAGATCCGTTGGTTCGGATCGCCTTAATTTTTAACGATATGAAAACATGTTAGCTAGTCTAGGCTGTGCAATCAACAATTTTATGAATTTTTAATCCAAAAAAGTAATTTTAAATGTACTGTCAAAATCAGCATAAAAGTTAGGTTTAAGCAATTCTAGACTTTAAATTTGCCTATTCACAACCACTTCATTGCACATTAATTTGTTTTTAAGGATGGCGATGAGGTCTGTAATTTTGCCACCAAATGCCTCCTTTAGACAACTCTCAAGCTGCCGCAGAGATGCCTCCTAAATCCTCTAAAAATAATGTATTATATATAAAGGGCTTGTGTTTCCGTACTCTCTGATCACAGAAAAGTACTTCATTTTCAACTTTTCTATGTTTGCACACTGTCGTCATGAGGACTCGTGGTCCATAAATTGTCGCATTTTGAAGTCATTACGAAAAGACGCCACAAGAGAACACTGTAATAAATTACCTTTTGTTGCAAGTTTATAAGTGCCTCATCTCCCCCTGCCCTGGAATTGGAGTTGTGACAACACAATAGTAGTCGAACACCAGCGGTGGTGTGTTTGGCAGAGTTCTGCAAGAACTCGGTGGTTACCGTAGTGTTGCAATAGATAAGGGGGTAGAAAATTTGGTGATTAGGAGCGGTGGAGGAGGTTTTGAAGTTCTGACTAACTACATCCGCTCGTAACACTTGTGGTTGCCGAGCAGACAAAACCACTTATACTTCCGTCTATTGTCTAAAAGCCGCCTTGCTCAAGGTGAATGGAAACCAGACAATGGGATTAGCAAATAACCACTCAAACACCACCACTTGGTCTGACAGGCGTGAAGAAACAGACGTCAGTCCTCGAGCTGAAAATGCAGGCGGTTGGAAGCTCAACCACACCCCTGCGTTGCGGGGCTCTGAGTCAGTCTGAAGTCCTCCAAGCAGCTGCAAAACTGGCAGCGCATTTAAGCACCTCAACGACACCGACTATTCGGCTTGGAGGTTTATATTTTACTATTCAAAAGTTTTCTTCATTTGCTTGTATAAAATCGCCGTTTTGAATTTGACCATGATTTGGTCACTTGTCACTTAGAGCCCCCAAAACGAGGGCTACACACATTCACGCCAGCTCCCTTCTCAGAACTGGACTAGACTGACGTTAGCCTTTCTCAATGCGGTCAAAGTTTATCCTGGATTTTGTGAGCCACAATTGGGGAAAAGTGCCATTTTAGGGATTTTCACCTCTCTACGTCGCTGTATGGCAGCATAGTTAAGAGCGAAAATTTTGGTTTAATAATGCATGAAATTTTCAGCATTTGCAGCACCTACAAAATTATCACACTTCTCTATTGTCATTTGCCCAACTGTCTGCTACATTCCCAGTTTTGGAGGCATCCAACATCGTGTCAGAGAAATTAGTAAAGAAATGATAGCCGATGTGATTGGCTTGGTGATTTTATTTTCCATTTCGCGTCCCCCACAATCATGCAATGAGTACACAAAGTGCCATGGTTTAAGCCTTTTTTTCTGAGTACTTTCCCACACTTTTTTGAGACTTGACTGCATCTGATTAATTACAATGCCTAAAAGGCACTTTTCAACAAATATGGATGTCTTTTGGGCAAAATACAAAAGAGTTTGTATGGACTTTGTCATTGTCGATGGATAACACTGAATTCCTATTTTATTTGCCTTGTAAAAATAGCCTAAAATTGAACGGAGAAGTGGTCGACTTTGAGCCAATAGTTCGCTCACGTCTAAGGCACCGACCGTTGAAGGGAAGTCAACAACTCCACGTAGGTTGCCAGTCGTCCACCGCCTGTCTCTGTCAAAACGGCGGAGCGTGTGTGGATGGCGAATGCAACTGTTTGGCGACAGCGTTCAGTGGAGAGCTTTGCCACATTCGTGAGTTCATTCCTTTTAAAAGTAAAAGTGCACAAATGATTAATTAAAGGGCAGAAAATTGAAACTTGATCTGTTTAAACTAAACGCTCACCACTCAACTCAGTTAACGCCACTTTTTTTGTTTGAATCGATGTTTCGAATGACGCCAGATTTCAGACATTCGGCGTAATTTTTGGGGACCTGTAGGTCGACATAAAATTGCGAGCATGAGTTGAAATATGCCTTTTTAGGGAAACCTTAAAATGTCCCCCTTAAAAGCATATTTGAACGCACCAAAGATTGTTGGGTTAATTTACTGACAAATTTTGTTAGTATCGAACGAACTTCCAATGTCTCCAACACTTCCACATCTAGCATTGGAAGACAAACAATCTTCCTCACAATGACTGTATAAAAGGTTTTTCGTGCTTGACTTTTCTTGCAATGTCACCTGAAGCTGATTTCTGTTACCTTTAGGTGGTCTTCATGTTTAATGCAAAACCTTTTCTCTCTTTGTCTCCAGATGCTCGTCCAAAAATCCAACAAACAGGCTGACAGGATGATATGTACCCATCTAAAAGTTGTTTTCCCCTCCTTTTGAGGTTAAATGTCGCCCTAGACACGCAGCAAATCGTAAAAGAAGGACAATATGGGACAGTTAATCTTTGTGCATACATTTATGCCCCGTTTTTTTTGTTGCACAGACTCGAGGGATGTCTGTACAGCAGCTTCTCCACACTGTTTTATTCAAATTTGGAGCAGTGAGGTCGAGAGAACTGTAGGATGGCCATTTTTTTGTTGTGGGATAATAAGGATTAAGACGTTTCTTTAAATAATTAAGAAGGCAATAAAAAACTCTCATAAAGAGTCTTGATATATTTATGGGAACATGGCATGAAGTGCTCTCCGTTCGTCCCCGCTCCAAGCGCCTCGTCCTTTTTCTTCTCCACCTCCGCACTGACAATGGCATTAGGCTGTACGGTCCTGCTTCACCACTCAAAGTTGACATTCAAAGTAATGTGGAGAAGTAATTGCAACTTCCTTTACAAAGTCGTTTTGCATTTGGCAGCAACAAATGTCCACCTTCACCAGAGCACCGTAACATCAATGCCATGTTCTTGGGAATTGTTATGCCGTATAGCCCAAAATAGTCGTAAAGATAAAGGGAACAAGTCCCTTTATTGGCCCTTTAAGATTTATGGTTCAGTAAAAATGAGAGCGACATCTGAAAGCCATGAGGCAATTGAAGAGTAAATCTAACCGAGGCGAGAAATTGGAAGGCGCTAGTTTGAGCATTCATGAGTAGGGAACTTTGAGATTTCCTCAAATTCTCTTCCCTTAAGGCTTAGCAATTAATCAGTGGATGTCAGGAGTCTTCCTCCAGTCATTGTGCATCACCATTTATGACGAGGGCGAATGCCATAAACCATTTAAGACACCGTTAATCAGAATGATAGGCAAAAGGTCATAAAATCCACAAATGTCTACCTTTGAGGGAGAAATGGGGGTGGTATTTGGGCACTGATAAGATATTCAGCCAGTGCTTATGACGCGGGGACTTCCATCTCATAGATCGGAGTTGATCCGCGGATTTCGGGGGGATAAAATGAAACGTAAATATCGGAGGATCGACAAGGTGCAAAAGCTCAGTAATAATTTATCCATTTGTATGCAATATTTAATGAAAATGCGATGATAATTCATAATATAGGTGCTTCTTCGACTCCCTCTTAAAGCCGCAAGGATCTTGGAGTTCGACAAAAAGCATCAATTGCGATTACGATTTCCACTGCCGCATCGACTTGAATCGACAGAGATTCAGTTCGCCTTCAAAACACGGACTCGCAATACCACCATTCTCTCCTCCTATTCTCAAGGATCTTTTGTCCCCATGGCACAATTTTTCAATGTCATCCAACCTGATGGAATTCGTGTGGACCTTGTGGATGGACTTCCAGTTGTTATGGTGATGTTAGACGGTAGAGAAAATGTTAGTCTTGGACGAAATTTTAACACATTTATTAATCCCTTCCCATCCACAATGTTTAAGCATGTCCAAGTTGGTCTACAGTCTGGCAGCTCTTCTACCTGTCAAAGGTGTGCGTCACTACTCTTTTCCGTTGTGTTGACACTTTCCACACTGAGCCACTTTATGACCGTCAGGTCGAGTTGAAACATTTATGCATTTTGCTAAGTTTTGTTTTGCCTTTTTAACAATTGCGCCCTTTGGTTCCTCTTTACACCTCCAAACATGATCGCGAAAGCCCTTCCCTGGGGCTCTGTTTGCCAGTGTAAAATGCAAGGCTTGAGGAGCAACGAATGGATAGAAGTCTGGTGTAAGTTCACACCTATCAACAGAGCTAAACAACATGGAAAGCATTCCCAAATCCTATAAAGAATCCTCCACAATGGGGTCGCATGCCCTAGACAGAGAAGAATCGAGAACTTGTCCCGAAAAGCCCTTTCTTAAAGGCAACGAGGATGTGGACTTTGTGTAATCATCAGTAAATTCTGTTTTTGTTTTTTAATAAGAGTAAGGTTTAACAAATCATGTCGATGAACACTTACGATCTGTGAGGTGTCCAAGATCGCGAGTCGTAATTGAAACCTCGTCGAGGTGAGTCCAAAAGGACTCCCTCCCGTGTTGCAATGAAATGGAAAAGTTATTGTTTCCTTTCAGAAGTTGAAAATTGCAGATCAAGTGGCCAATGATGAGTGGCATGCATTGCGTATTCTGCGAACCGCCTCCCTACTGCGAGTTCATTTGGATGAAAAAGTTTATGAAAAAGGTGAGATCTCTTCGTCTGCCAAAATGCACAGTCTCGTCTTTTTTCTCCTCTTTTTCTATTTCCTCGGCCTTTTTTTTCGCTCTCCTTCCCTCCTTCTGTTTGTTTCACTGTACACCTACGCACTCATTGTGGCAGTAAGTTGCACCGCTCGTTTTGTTCCGACTTCACCTTATCTGTTTACACAAAATGCACATTTGTATATCTTGTTTGTCATTTTAGGTGGGTAATATTGTCAAAAAAAACACTTCATGGTAAAGACGTTTTTTTTTCAAGACGAAGTAGAGCTGACTGCCCGTTCGCGATGTTCTTTGCCTTGCGATATCACATGTTAGCTCCGAAGGCATCGGTCTGAGTTGTTTGTTTGAAGCTCTTTTTTACGCAGCTTACAACGGTGTTTTTTTTTTTGGGAACAAAAATTTGTGAGTGTGTTGTGACCTCAAGAGACAGAAGGTGGTATTGTTGGTGGACCACATTACAATTGGAGAACTTCAGCGGTGTAGCATCGTGTACGTGCCAGAGATGATGACGCCACCTTGGCACAGGCACCAACTTCCACCACCGCCAAAATGACGAGGGTGGCATCCTCTTTAAGACCGATCCACGCTACAACATAAAGCTGAGAAATTTTGTGGACATTCCCTCCTTCTCAATGATGATGACGACGGAATCGGTGACAAATTGAGGCAGATTTTTGTGCCAGAACGATTGCATGTAACTTTTTTTTTATATAAAATGCAAAAATTTAGATCAACCTCTGTCGACCGAGGAATGCGAATCAGCTGCACCAAAATAATTGAAAGATTTGTATCTTCTAAATTACCTTTTTTGCTACCAGACTGTGGACAAATGAATGCCTCCTTCACCTCTGAGAAGCTGGAAGGAGACGGCTTTCCTTTCTTCCAAAATTTAGGTTAAGCGTCAAACTTGGGGTTGTCGGCTACCTTTACAACTCGGCACATTTAATGAACTGAATTGAAGAGAGTGAGAGAAAGAGGGAGAAAATGCAATTGAAAGTGAATTCCCCTCTTTTGTCAAATTTTACTTCAGGTGATCCACTTCGTGACTTAAAATTCCAACTGTTGCTGCCTCATTTCGAAGTTTCTTCACTTGGGCTAAACCTTGTTGTGGATGCCTTATGGCCGTGGAAGCCACAGTCACGATATGACATTGGTTAAAACGGTCCGTAAATACCCGAAAATTGCCCAAAATTTTTTCCAAGCTGGGAGAAGTTTTAATCACGTCAAAGTATCACTTTTCTTGGGATCAAGGGTGACATTGTTAACGGTTATGCCAACTTATCTTCCCCTCGCATGTCCCCAAGGGGACAAAACAAACGATCCAAAAGAGGTATGAGGAGAGACGAGGGGCATCGCAGTCAAAGACTGACATAGTTGGATTTGAATAAAGGAACCGTGCAAAGGTTAGCCCTAAAGGCAGGTCAAAGGGGCTTTGGAGTCACTACAAACAATGGAAAATAAAAGAGAGTTAAATTCAATAACTTCGTACTATTTAATTGTGTCTTCAGATCGTGTCAGTAGGTCTCACGCTTCTTTGGAGCATCGACAAGTAGCTTGCTGGTGATTTGCATGTAATTGTAGCCTGTCCGGCGGTGTTATTTTTAGTACTTTCGAAAAGCTCAAATAGTATCCATCAATGGGAAACGATTCACTGTTCCATTTTGCGAGGAAATATACTTCATGGAGAGAAAAAAAATTCCATAACACTTCCTTCTACAACAATCTGCTTGTCAAAATGACGCAAACTTAGTGACCAAACCTCACCATTAGCCCAAATGCCTTTAGAATGGTTCTAGAAGAGTGTGTGACGCTTTTAAATGATGGCAAAAAGATGTATTACAATTTTCCTTTTGTTAGCCTAACTAACTGTCAAGGATGAATACCTTTTCTTACCTTTTCCCCCCTATTAACGGATTTCGAGATTTGGCTTTTGTCAGGCAGCATCAAACAAAATCTGATAAGGCTTTGCCCCATTCATTTGATGGTTGACAGCTTGACAATTCTAAGACAGCTAATTTGAGGTATTTTTTTTTAATGTCAAAACTCCAAATCCCGATGCATTTACCACAAAGGCATGGTGAAGTGGCGTTAACATCTTTGCACTTTTGAATTCGATTTATGGCAAGACAAATGGCCTTTGCAATGCCCTGCAATTTTCTCATCCCCATTGCCACTGTCATTGAGGTGCTTCAGAATAACAAGCCTAAACGAGGAAATAAATGACTCGTTTCAAGCAGAGTGAACAATGATGTAGTTGCAACTCCGACACGAGTATTTCGAAACTCAAGGCCTAGTTTAGGGAAATTCGTTATCATCTTTTCTCGAAAAGGTGTTCAATGGGGAAAAGTGACATTGTTGAACCTTTTGTGGTCCACGAAGTGTTCACAATTCCAGCTGTCATATGTACTTCGGATCTGCAAATCTTGTGCAAGTTAACACGAGAGAATCAAGACAAAGCCATCGATTGGAAGCAAATTTTAGAAATCCCAATTCCTATTCCACCTATTTTAAAGGGGGAACGACTTATTCGATTTAAGTAGTATCTGACATTTCGTGTCCTTATATTGTGAACATTGTATCTATTTCCGTTGGTTTATTCTGTATCACAGATGTTAACAACTTAAGAGGAAGTCAAAGATTTATCGACACTGAATAAGTTCCACGAATTTGACTCCTTGAACTGTCTATCAACTTTTCCAATGAAAACTTATCCTGACGGCGGACCTGCATTGCTTAAGCCTAAGGATACTTTCTGCCAAGAATCCTAATGTCCTCGACGAGCGAGGGTGTGTGTGTGTATGTTTATTGAAAGCGGCTGAACCAGAATTCAACAGTGCGAATGCGTGCGCTTTATTTTTTGTCTTGCTAGGATTGCCAGAAGGCGGATATCAATGGCAGACGGAGAATGAGACAACGATTTATGTTTGTCTCGGTGGCACTGATGCTACACACCAATTGGAGGGTAAATTTCCTTTTCCATTCCTTCTTTGCAAAAAAAAATACTCAAGCAGCTCTTCCATTCTTTTTGCTTCCTTCGTCTATTGTTCGTCGCACATATGCACCCTTTGTTGTGCTCTATTTTTCTCTGTTGTTTGTAAGATCTGTCGAATCGTGACTTTCTGATGAAAAGAAACACTTGTTTCTGTTACCATTTCAGTTCTCGAGGTGAGAAACGTGATGATGCGCGTTCAGGAGATCAAAGTTGGCCAAAAGTCAACCACCATCACTTCACCCTTTATTGGTCAAATTCGACACTTTACATTCAATGGAGTGGATCCGCTTGCAGAGCCCGAATACCTCGTTGAAACGCCTCAGTTAAAGGTGGCGCCTCCGGTCCTCCTTATGGACGTTCAGCCGGCAATAACTCTTAAGACTCCGGACTGCTTTTTGCGTCTACCACGATTGAATATCTACGGCGCCTTTCAATTAGTGTTTGCGTTGAAGACATATCAAGAAGACGGTGTGGTGTTGTTCAACTCTGGAGGCGGTGATTTTCTTGCGGTAGAGCTTGTACGAACTCAGCTAACCATCTCCTTTGATATGGGTCATGGGGCCACTCTTCAGCATCAAAGAATTGGACGAGGATTCCTAAGCGATGGAAACTGGCATCAGATTATTATTTCGAGGTGGGTTTCTTGTCTTGTCCTGCTTTGCATTTTAATTACAATTCTCGAGCTCATACAAAACTTGATTGTATCAATTTTGGGCTAAATTTGGAGAATATAAAAATGCAGCCACCAATCCTAGAAAAGGCTTCTTCACCTCATAAAAGTACCATTAAAAGAGATTCTCATGTATTTGCAATCGAGAACTTTCCGCGACCTTCTGGTCTAAGTGTTCCTTCACCTCAGTACCGCCCTCACATTACCTGTACCGACCGAAGGAAAGAGGAGAGTGTTTTGACAGCCAACTCGCATAATTATTTCTGACTTTTTTTGCATTTAGCAAACTGGGAAAATAATTATTGCTGTGCAAAACTGGGAGACATGAGAGCTGAGGTGTTCAATGAGATCTCTGGGTGTGGGCATCACTATAGTCACCGAGTGTGCCTTCCTTTTGGCCATTTGTTCCATCCCGGCACCTCGATGCCATTGTTTGTCTTGTTTTGCACAATCAGAGAAGCATTTCTGTGTTGGCATGAAAGTGGGCGGCACTGCGTCAGTCTGGTGAAGAGGATGGCACCACGACATAAAAAATCATTCTACGAGTAGTTAAGGAAAAGGAACGCAGGGCAATCTTTTGGTGTGACTGTGTCTTTTCATCAGATACAAACTCATTCAAATAAGGAAAATTGGAGGATGCAGTGAAAAAATAGGTCATTTTAATGCTTCTGTTTGGGATAGCATCTGCATGAAAAGGAGGAAAGTGTAATGTGACACACCTTGCGGAATGGGATTTTCCTTTTGTAACCTCTCTCGTCTCCCTCTCCCTTGGTGTGCCTGTGGTCGGCGGAGAAGATGACGTCTAGCGTCAGTACTTCATGCATGTGCATCACTCCCATCATTATTATCATCACCATCAGCAGTATTATTTAGAAGCTGAATAAAATGAAGGAGAAACTCGGGCGATGAACCTCGATGGAGACCAGAAGGCGGTGTGGTGTTGCAGTTAGTTCTTCAGACATTTAAGTCCTCATAATTGGGCTGCAGACCAAATGGAAGGTCTTCAAGCCCTTCTACAACTTGTTCACCAACAGTTCTTGATAGCTCCACTGGCAGAAATCTTTGTTTAAGTCCTTTGTCCTTTGTTTAAGCTGAAAGTAATAAGTAGTGGGGAAATTAAGACGAAGCTGGGGAGGAAAAATTTAAAAAGAATTCAGTGAGATGTATCATTGTTCAAAAACGCAATCTTTCCAACAAAGAAATGACTTTTAAAAGTCAGCAGATTTGTAGAAAGCAATTACTGACCGTAGATTTCGTATGCAGGACTAAAATGGAATCACAATGTCCCTGTTCCTTAGAAAGAGGAAATCTTAACAGGAGATACTACTGGTTAAAGTCTCACTGAGGACTTCCAATGGAACTAAATAATCTTCTACAATAAATCACTCCAATATGCAGGTAAATGTAGAAGGTCAGAGAATGATTTGCCCTTTCCTCGGTATCGCCTACTCATTCAAGGCTCCACCAAAAGTTAATACATCTTTTCCATAACTGCCTCATTCATTCACTGTGCAGGTAATCAAACCTCCCAAAGGGCGACACCTCCATTCCAAAGCATGAAGTATAAAAGTAGCACCCCTAGCAGTGACAGACGTCTCTGAAGACGCTGAACATGCATTGAAGTCGTAGGAAAGGGTTGAAGGGTTTCTTCCACCATCTCTGAGGCCATGCCTACCGGTGCCGAGACTTCGACATTACCGTTAGCAGTCGCTAGATTTTCACTTTAACTTGATGTGACTTCAGACAAAAACTATGTCGTGCTTAGCGACTAAATCAAGATTCTGGTAAGCACGACCTCCAACTCACTACATCCTCAAAGAATTTTGGACAATAGAACAAACATTCTAGTAACTCAATCACACAGCTCAAAATGAACTTTCCTCCATTTCTCCCACACTTTAATTGTGCATTAGAGTTATTTTTTTTTAAGGATTTTAACTTTTCGTTGTTATTGGCGAGTGGAATTGTGCCAACTCCCTATTTTATAAAGCTTTTTTATTCAGATCGCACTTTGCATATTTATGAGGTCTGCGAACTTCATTATGTTTGGGAGTTAAAACTATTGGCGAATCTGCAGATCATGCGTAGGATCACTAGTCCTGCCGAGAGACGAGGAAAGGTGCGAGGATTAGACGGAACAGGTTTCGTCGATGTTCAGAGGATCTGCGCGCTTGCAGTACTATAGTTAAATTCTATAATAAAATAAGGAGAATTTTGAGTTGTAACTTAAAATAAGGAGCTATGTGAGAAGGGAGGGAGATGTGTGTGTTCATTCAAACCATTTTTTTTGTCCACAATCCATGGGAGGGGATGAGGTTGACAAAACCATTAGGTATCTCATCACTGAGGAGGTGATTTTAAGGAGTCACCCAATGTGAATTTTGATGTTTACTTTATAATTCCTCCATTTAGCATTTTTATGTCTATTTCCAGCCAACAAATCGTGTTTGTTGCGGTAGTAAGTTCGGATTTTTTACCTTCCTCCTTAGGTGTAAGTCATCGCCGGCACCGTCATCCCTCCTTCCTTGCCTTAACACGCCTCTCCTGGACTAAAACAAGTTGCTGAATTTTTTAGTAGTGTTGTTAGTTTATCGTCCTCATTTTTTCTCCACTTGAAAGAAGTCATTATAATCTGACGATTTGCATCTTGTCGTTGCATTAAAGGCGTGAGGCGCTGTGCGGTTGCCTCATAGGCCAAACTGTTTGACGAATTGATGAAGGCGGCGTCTTGAGCAAGACCTAGTGTTTAACTAAAGGTGCTAGCAGTACAATTGCCGAGTGATTAGGCGTTTCGTCATGCCTCCTTTCATTACACTGATTGGTCTTCCTTAAAATAAGCAACAAGATCTGTACCCAAATTACCTCTCCTTACCTCCATGTGATCGTGGGTGTCTATGGTGGCTTGTGGAATATCAAGCAGTGCTCAGCCTTCACTCTTAGTTCGTGGCAGTGGTGGTGGAGAGTTGTAGTACATCATGAGGCGATTTTCCTTCTCTCTCCTCTCTCTAAAAATGCCATTTTCAGCACTCTCAATAGTGGATTATTAGAAGGAAGTTGATTCTGTGCCAATCATCGAAGCCGTCAGTTTTTCATCTTAACAGTTTTACCAAATCTTGATCTCTTTTGCCTGCATAGTGAATAGGAGAGGCGGGAAATGCGCTTTCTTCATAATGCTGGAGACTAAAGTGCTCTCCTCTAAAGCAGTTGACTTGTCTGTTACTCATCTGATGGTGTCTGTACTTCTTTTGTAGGAATCAAGTATCCACTTCTTTTCAACAGTTTCTGTAGCCTCTTTAGCAGCTCCGTTTTTATGGCCCACGGGTTATGCTTTCATACTTGCTGATGAAATTTTAGCAGATCGTAGAACCGGGGAGAGGGGAGAGGGGATGAGTGTCAAAACCGACACTTCTGTTAAGAGTCTTTGCATGTTTTCCTATCGGCAATAAATGTTCTTCCATTGTCCTACCGAAAGTCATCACCACTGCTGTCGTAAATGTAGCTTCCTCGATCCTCCTCACAGTCTTTTGAGATCTGACCACAATCAGTAATGAACTCATCGTCCGCCTAATCACTAACAGCAGCCTCCTAAAAGCTTGTTAAATAATTCCTATTGACATTTTTACAGTTCCTATCATGAATTGAAATTTAAAAAGCAGTGAGATGAAGCTACGTGACACAACTCACCTCAGCATACCCACCTACACAAATACCGAGGTGTCGAATAAAAGCCTTGGCATGGTGGACAGCGTGGGCTAAGTTAACTTCTCCGCCCAAATCCTACATTCCTCCGGATTTGGGGAAATGTGTACAGCTACTTTAATTGTCTTTACTTGTTTAAGTTGGTAGAATGTGGGTTCATTTACCATTAGTCCCGTAAACACACGCACCCGATAGTCACAAGCACTTTGCTCCTGTCAACTTTTAATGACCGCCTGAAGTTTCGAGGATGCAACTCAGGCCAAGCGACATAGGGATATGGGAGGGTGGAGAAGAGATGACATTCAGTAATTTAATTTAGTGGAACGAGAGATCGTTATAGCCTTGCTTGGAAGTCTTTGTTTTGCTTTGGAAAGAGAATATTTAATTACTGCTGTTAACATGATGGAGAAAAAGGGGTGAATTAATGTGATATTGCTTGAATTGGAGATATTAATTCAACTTGTTATTAAGGTTAAGGCAAATGCACACAATATTTGCTTCAGGAGTGGCCAAATGGATGAATTTCTGCGTGTCCAAATCAAGTCAGAATTTGGAGACGAGGAGGATCACAACCTAACCATTCCATCTATGACCACAGCCCGAAATTTCAACTTTAACGAGCCCCTCTACCTTGGTGGCATTCCCAACGAGGTGCGACTTCGTTTCTCAGAGAAAATAATCTCCAAGCATGGAATTCAGGTAAAATCTAAAGAGAAGGTTGGAATTGGCCTTGAAATTTTTGGATTCACTCTTCCACCTTAGTTTGTAATGCGGCTTAAGAGTTGCTACAATTGGTCATATGCGAGATGTGCAGAAGCCTCCTTCTTCTTCTTCTTCTTCTCCTCCTCCTCCTTGAAGGCCAGTCACGTCTATCCAGTAACAAACTTCTTAAAAGTCACACTGAGGGAAATTTATAATAAATCCCATCGAAAAGTTGGGAGCGGAAGTGGAAAAACTCAGTCAAAGGACTACTCAACACTTCATATCGAATGAGCAAAATATCATTCTTACTATCATTTGCAGCTTTCAAATTGATACGCATTTATTCGATGTACTTTAAAACTCACCTTTTACTTTTAAGGATTTTTTGCTTAAAACTTTGAAGTGCCTTTCAAAACCTCCTAAAATTTGCAAAGAATAAAATCCGATTCATCATCTCTATGCTGTGCCAGGCCCGAGGTAACTCCTTTGTTACCCTTTTTATCGGCTTTGTTTACTATCGAGAGCTCACAGCACAACTTAAAAAGTATTTCGCACATAGGGGCTAAGTATCGCGAAGAGCGATGGTTTTCACGTTACAAAGAGGGTTAGACAAAAGATTGCAGAAAGTCTGCTAAAGTTGCCCATTCCTGGCTAACTGTAGGCTACTTCGAATCGGGAAAAGTCCAAGCCAATGCATTATGCACGCTGAACACGCAATCGTTTGGAAAAAGATTTTTATAATTTTTTTGCACGATTGCCTTTATGGGCGCCAAGATTTTGCCTTTTCAAAGGCATTGCCTTATTTTGTGATTTGACCAGTGGTGCACTTCTCGATTTGCGAAAGCACTGCTGGAATGCTGAAAGCCTAAAACGTCTACCAGCCGCCTTAACGAGGGAAAATCATGGTTTACTAAATTTAGAAAACGCCACAAATACCCACTAGTTACTTAGCAGTCAACATCAGATTTTGCTACAAATCAGAATCCTTCCTCAACTTTAGCTCGACATTGTTCCTATTTTGTCCCTTAAAAATTCAAATGCCTACCAATGATATCCATTCGCTTTCTCACAGCCAAAAGCCAAACCTAGTTTCTTATTCTACTTTGCTTTTCTAAAGAATACTTCTTTAACCGAT
The DNA here is from genome assembly GCA_900622495.1 of Hydatigera taeniaeformis. Lineage (NCBI taxonomy): Eukaryota > Metazoa > Platyhelminthes > Cestoda > Cyclophyllidea > Taeniidae > Hydatigera > Hydatigera taeniaeformis. Next base: position 5,817 of record UYWX01020516.1, on the reverse strand, counting down.
TCACATTGCTAAAACATGCCTAATATTGCATAAATTTGTCATTCCAAATTCGATCTACGCATTTTAAACCCCCTTATATTAGAAAATGAAACGTGTACATTGAGTTTATTATTAAATGCCTACTTATTGGTAATAAGTAACATTTCTTATAAGGGTTGCATTGGTGGATTTGGTGTTAACAATCAAACGCAAATGGACATTGAGGCGTTGGCAGAGGTGACAATGGGTGAAAACAGGACGAGTCCGGTATGCAAGTGGCAGGTGGTCCAGGGATGTCTGGAACGACCTGCAGATGCACCGACGTGCATTGCTTTTGCTCAACAGCGACGACTGCCCTACTGCCTCAACGGTGGTGTCTGCTTGCATGTCTGGGCGTCGCTAAGGTGCTCGTGTGAAATGACTACATTTACTGGCAATCGGTGCCACTTGCGTGAGTTTAATTTTTGCAAGAATGGCATGGCGATTCTGTCTCTGTGCTCTTGCACGCTTTGACTTTATAGGAGGTCAGTTTCAATGCTTGGACTCTACATCAATACCTTCTTAGAACCATTCTGAGAATGTTCGAAAAATTCCACCTAAACTTACTTTTGTGAGGGCAAGTTTCTTCCTATGGAAACTTGAGTAATACGCGTCTTTTAAAGCTAAGGAGTTACGCAATGCCTCATTCTTCTTCACTTCCCAACCTAACTGCTTAAAATACAAATAAAATATTTTTCAAACCTCCGATAATGAGTCACCTAAAATTGAAAACAAACACCAACGAATGTCAGACTAACAAAGTTTGTTTACGAGACGAAGTATATAGCGCCATTTAATTGCATGTCAGAATGCTTTATAACACTCCAAATTGTTCCTAAAGTTGTGTGAAGTCACGGTAGTGTGGAAAAAGGTGTATTGTTGAAGTGAAGGAGGAAAATGCAGTGAAGAATTAAGTGCCTATAACTCAAAATGCGTGATTAAACATGCCATCAAAGTAATCCCACCCAACGCCCTCTTTGGCCATCCCTCATTTGGGCCGTCATCAAGCAGTATGTACTTTCTAGATTTCAACCACAAATCGGTCATGGCATTCGTGCAAGTAAGAAGTCACCGGATAACTGCATTGCTCATCTCCTACGTCGTCGTCCCACCAAATCTGAAGCTTTTTCCTGCATTAGGGGAAAGTAAGGCTACGCTATCAACTGAACCCACTCCTAGTCAAAAGGACACCAACTACAAAGCAGAGGCACCTGACAACAGATAGAGTTTAGAGCAGTTTCGTAGAGACAAGCCCTTACGTCCTCTCCCTCTTCTTGTGTTGTCCTCACTTCAACAATGCTCATCCGTACGCCTATCTGGGTTGGATCTAGCACAAAGAGAAGTGGATTATTGTAGCGTGCTTGTGCCTCATCACCTGTTAATAGCGTTTACTCAGCATTTGTCAATGGCTGATGTCGTTTTTAACCCTCCTGGTGGAGGCCTTCAGCACCTCACTTTTACCTATCAGTTTGGATACTCCTTTATATTGACACAGTTGTAGCCTCTGGAGCTATCCATAAAATCGTAAGAAGTCATAAGAATGCTGCAGAGGTTACACAACTGACGTGCAATGAAGTGAAGCCGTTGGCATAATTCAAAGGCTGGGATGTTGAATGTTAATGCATTCTACAAAGACTGGAGTGTCTGGATAAACAGTATGGGGAGAGCTGTACTTTTAAAGATGAAAAGAAATCCCTTGAAAGTCTCCGCTACCTCCTTTGTTTTCGACTTCAGGATTTATTGTTTCCTAAGATTTAAAATTCCTTTTTGGATGGAGCATCTCCAATGACAGAGGCGGGGCTACTTCATTCCACCAGAACCATCACGTTTCGGCTTAATGCAGAAACCTTTAAGAAATGTAGAAAGACTCAAAGCAACTGTGCTATTAATTAATTAAGAAAATTTAAGTTATTCTAATGTTTCTCCCTTTTTAGCCGGAACCTCATTGAAATTTGGCACTTCCACAGGGGACAGGAGAGGAAGTGCAGCCTTTGTGAAATACACATACCTACATGATCAACAAAACACGAACCGAGAGGAGATTGCTCTGGGTCTTCAAGTTGCTCACGCGTTCTCCCCTTCTCGCTACAGTCTGCTGTATGTGGACACTAGACAGGGAAATGTCGACTTCCTTCACATCTACCTAGTAAGCACGGTGTTTGTTCACTCATCGACCTCTTTCCACAGGATTCGGGAATAGCTAATCTTGTCTTCAACATGGGTGGCGGTGTGGTTCAAATGAAGGAGCAACGACGACGTCTGAATGATGGCAACTATCATCGCATTCGTGTCTTTCGACATGGCCTCGCAACCCTCCTTGAAGTGGACGAATTGACTACTAAGCACATTTCAAATGGTACGATTGGAAGTCCGAAGTTGCAAAAAAAAAACGTTCAAGTAATTCAGTAACAATCTTTTGTACCATAAAAAAAAGTTTGCTTAGCTGAAAAAAAAAGTGGTGAAAGCTAAAGGGTGAGAAAGAGTAGGCTGGACTATGTACGCTTGCATTGAAGGTCCACACGGAGAACAATTCAACGATCAGCATTCAATTTGGTTGGGTCACGCTCCTGCCATGGAGAACTACACTGACGCCTTTCGAGGTGTTCTTTCAGGCATGTTTAACACATTTCTTGAATTACATCTTAAAGAAGAAGACATTAACGGTTGACGTTTTTGTTTCTTTCTTTTTTTTGCTTCCAAAAGGCGTATTTTACAACGGTCTTCCTCTATCCGATCTGGCAGCAGGTCTGTCGCATCGAGCTGATGTGCATGTCACCAGACACTCCGACATCCAGTATCTGGCCAACTTCAAAATTAGCCTCTCTCCTGACTCCTTCTTTCGCCAGTACGTTAAACTCTAGGCTACTTTTCTGTCAAAAATTTTATGTGCGCCTTTATTCGAACTTTATATAGACAGAGGAGTGGTTTCGTGGGTTCGTTCGTCTTTGGACTACTTTAAGTGTATACACACCCTCTTCAGTCTTAATGTCGTGTCCCATCATAAAAAAGAGATACTAGAAAAGTGTTTTACATAGCTCAAGTCACCCTTGAAAGCATTCAAATCTTCGGCAGTACGGAAACCTATGTATTATTAACGTACTGGGAGCCGGAAAAAGCTATAGGCGTGAACAGAGCGTTTCATTACTACTAAAGTGAAGCTGAAATTGCAATAAGTGGACTATCAAAACAAAAGAACCCTAGCTATAGATAACTTGCAGATGTATTCTGAGGTTCGGTGCGAGTAGGAGATGATCCTTCTTTCTGTCTGCTGACGGAAGAGGCAATGACGTACATTCCAATCTAAATTGGTGTCACTGTGCCTTCATCAGCCTACTGAGGAGTTTTTAAATGGAGTGTGTGTGCATTTTGGACTGTCTTTGCTGACATGGTGTATAGAGGCTTTTTTTGACTGGTAAAATGGACAAAGTGGCGTGGTATTCTGGGCAAGACTGAAAGCAGGGACGCTTGCCTCCCTATTGTGCCCCGATCTCAGCGTCTTCCATTAAACAATCTCTCTTGTCAATGAGCTAGAGAGAGAGTGGAAGGATTCTGTCCCTTGCTTGGCATCTCTACTGAATTTGGAGTCTCGTCCTATCTGGTGTTGACGCTAGGAAGGGGACCAAGTGCCGATTATCACTTATGTTCATCTCGAAAAAGCAAGAACAATGACCATGGATAAGGTTTAAAATATTATTGTAGGGAAAGGGTCTCGTGTCGTCTTCCCGTCACTCCTTTTTTCGCACTCCAGTGCTGCTTAGCCACATTTCTGCCCGTGTTGCAGTCAGGCAGTGGATAGGTGAAGGTCGCACCGCATGTCCACTTAATTACCGTCTCCATTTGGTCATTGTAGATATGTCTGCAGGACGAAGAATTAGTGTAACTGCTCAACGTAGATGTAATTTTAAATAAGTTTTGTTATGAGTCTGTGCAACGAGTGGGAAAATTCATGTAGAGATTCACTCTGTCCCGCCAGAAATATAACTCTTGTGGTTAACTTGATGCCGAAGAGATAGCATTAATGGTAAGAAGTCCAAAAGTCAGGACTTAATTGGCTGCAAAATATGGGCAAAGAATTAAACAAGCAGCCGAAATATCAAATTTTTTAAATTAGTGACCCACTTGCGACATTTGGCCGGTACTATGGTAGAAAGCAAAATTTCAAACCCGTCAACCGTCAAGCTCCGACGAAATGCGTTACCATGATCGCCGGAGGCAAACGATTGTGTTGATTTGAAGCTGTCAGACGTTAGTAAGATGCCTGCAGTTTTGATCTATACATTCTCATCCTTGTTGGTAATTCATTTTAATTATGCTTGAGGTGAGGCGTAACGTTCTAATTTTAGACACTCATGAAATCATACGCCTCACCAATGCTGCAGTAACCAATACCGTTTTATTTCCTTTGGTCGTCCATTCCCAGTCTCCTTTACCATTCCACTCTGCGCTGCAGATCACACGTAAATGTGTAGCTTTTAGATGTACTGTAAGCGGAGGAAAGATCTTTTGGCAAAACAAATCTCCTATCCCAACAAGGGACAAGCAATTTTCGCGTTTCAGTATGCACGTTTGAGTTCCACGTGAGACCGTTTTGCCTGCCCCATTGTTGAGTTCAAATGACAGAGAGAAGATTCCCAAACCCAATTGACTGACGCTCTAGCCGAGCGTCAGTTAATGGAGGATTTTCTCTCACGTGCTGAGGAGGCGTTGAGGACCTTCGAAGCAGAAAACAGGTGGTAAAGGGATAAAATGAGAGTCAGCATGCAAGAGTTAAACTCTGTTTTTAAACAGACATCACAATGATAATTCTCTTTCTTTTTGGAAGTCATTCGCCCTATCAGATGGTCAGAAAACAATGCATATGACAGGAATGCGGATCAAAGTGTGGGTCAAATAGTTCGCCACTTATTGATTGTAAAAAATTTTGATAAGATCCACTGGAATGGCCCGTCTCCAATCATTATGATCGATGATGACGCCTAAATCCTCCAGACTAAAAGAAGATCCTCTTTAACATCATCCACTCATTCTCATATAAATCATCAATATGATTCAGCCTCTGAAATCACTTCCCAAATGTCGCAGTTGAAACTGCAGCTAATGCAAGACTAAATGAAAAAACCGTGAGCAGGAGAGAGGAAGAGAGATAGATGCATCTGATAATAAGGCATATTCCCTCTAGGTTACCAAATGCAGACCTTGCCAATGCTGAAGGCACCTCCTATCATGACGATGAAGCGGCACTGAATGCTGGCGAGGTGATCGGCCTCCCGCCTCCCTTCTTTACCGCCACCACCACTGCCATCGAATCCCTCGGTTTCCAGTCTCACCGCGAATGGATTCAGTTTCCACCACGGACACGCCCATCCACAGACGACTCTGTTTCCCTCCCTCTTCAGAGTCACGTCAACACATGGCTCCTTGTATGCCTAGGCGCTGCAGGTCTAGTCCTCACAATTGCTCTCCTACTCCTCCTTGTACACTGTCTTCAACGTCGCCGAAGGCAGCAAAGAAATCACCAGCGTCCAACTCGACTCCAAGAGCAGGCTATCATTGAGAGGATCGGACAACATCGAATTCGTGCCGGAGACCAGTTTAAAACGTCACAAAAGATTAACATAGAGCCTGTAATGCCACCGGGCCAACCACCCGTTAGTTACGTCGCCTTCTCTGAACCCTCCTTGGAAGAATTCATTGCTCTGCCTGAAGAGCAACTGTAAATACAAAGACTGCTGGTGACTTAGAGCATGCATTCCATGGAGTTATAATAAAATGTACAAAGCCTCGTACTTAAAAAAAACC
>UYWX01020515.1:22134-45484 GCA_900622495.1 Hydatigera taeniaeformis | reverse complement strand
TTTGCTCGCATTTCACGCCAGAGCATCAGCACATGACTAAGTGGTTAGGATAGAATGAAGAGACACTTTCTGATTTTCTTTGGAAGCAATGAGTCAGTGTTTATTCGACGACCCTGACTCACTCGTACGGACACAAATTCGGTATCAAAAGGTTGAAAAACTGGATTTGTAAGGTACAATAGCATTCTGATTGAACGGCCATTTGTAACATTTAAGTAAAAGTTTCGGAAACTGTAAGATAAGTTTTACTTAACTCCTAACTCACAAACAGTCGTGTTGTCCCTCATTAAACCTCGGGGGTCATAAAGGTCTGTGCGATCAAAAAATGTCTGTAAAAGCTTCTTAACCTGAAAAGTTAAATCAAAAAATGTGGAACCGTGAAAAGCAACTGCCTTGAGGTAGAAAGAAGATCAGTTTTTTCCTAGCATAAAGGATCCCGCGTCTTCGATACGAAGTTCTTAAGGTGATGCGAACCAGATTAGCCCCTGCACAATCTCACTTTATTTATGCAAAATGCTTAGTAAACTCACCCATGTGCAAACACTTTGGGTCAATTAAGGGATTTGTTGTGGAAAGTGGTATGTGAGATTCTGTCCGAGTTTGACTAGATAATTACAGGTATTTTCGCTCATCAGACCATGGAGGACGTTTTTAGCGCATCTGTCAACCTTAATTGTAGCGTTTGCAATCACAGAGCGGTGTTGTCATTTTGAAATGCGCTAGAATGCATGGGATGAGCGATAAAATTTCTCTGTTTTAATCTCTACGCCACCATCCATACAAAAGCACCGCAAAGCTTCCATTCCCCCTTTAATGAGGAAACTGTACATTCTGTAACTCTGCCCGTCTGTTAAGGCGTGGAGACACGATTCAGAAGTCCAATCTTCCAAATGACGAAATGGTCAAATTATGCGCAAAATTTCATTCCTTTGCGCCAACCATTAAATTTGCAGGAGTGAAAGCACCTCCCAACAGTCTCACGGAAAAGGCACAAAACTCCGAAAATAGGGCACACAAGAAAAGGCGCTTTCAGGTTGAGTGTAGACATACTTAGCGGTGTGCTGATACTAGTGTTGGCGATTGACAGGTTGATGGGTTAGTGAGTCAGTGAGGGGCACTTTTGATTAGGCACTGTTTTTATGAATAAGCTGTTCCAACAAAGAACCTGAATTATCTGTCCTAACCAACGGTGCTTTCAAGAAATCCAAATGCAAAATACTTCCTTTGTTTGAGCATTGACACTACGATTTGGAAGCATGGAAGGGTTGGAAGTGCCGCATCACCAATTAAGGAACTAAAATCCCAATTGCTGAACGGTTCGCGTATTCAAACACAAAATAAAGATGTGCATTATTTCGTCTCACAGCCCTTCTCCATTTAAGCGTCTCTTTCGTTCCCGCCCCATGCCTATCATTCAGGCTCGATTACCACTGTCTGGTTGGCACTTATTTTAACAGAAAATAAAGCCGTTTCGTCCCCAGCGTCAGTTATGTCTATCGTCAATTTTATAGTGTCGGAATTTGCGTTCCCTTTTTGAGAATTTACTGTTCAGGGAGGGACAAGGGCCAACAATACGTAAATTCAATGCGTGCTAATGGCTCTTTGTAGGTTGATTTATCGTACGATTGAACGTTTTTTTGAGACCTTTTAAAGAGATTCTCTTTCCTCTTTTAGACTAATTTTGTCCAATTATTTACACCCTTTCTTTATTTTCTTTCTGCAATTTAAACACCATCACGCAAATTTCGTGTCTGATTACATTGCAAATGTTTACTCATATTCGTTGTGGTGTCATTTTGGTCACTGATCATCTTCTTGCAGAGCATGTAATGGATGTTGCCTCAATACCCTTTCCGTTGTACATTTGTAAAAAATCAACCCATTGCAGCAGGCGGCCTCCTCCCTTCCTTGAGGTCAACGTTTGCGTGGTCTTTGGGTTTATATTCGACTGTTACTGCCATTTATGCGGGACTCGAATGATTTCAATAGGCGTTATAAGTCGTAGTAGTACTGAGAGTGGATTATCCACTTTCGGTTGAGCTGAATAAGAAGCGCATGCCAAACGGGACACTGATTAAGGGCACCTCATGGTGGATTGCAATTTTGAATAATTTTATTTATATGCAATCAGTTTTGGGTGGAGTGATTGTTACAATCGAGAGGTATGCAATGCAGGTATGTAGCCAGTCAAATGCGCTGAAACACAAAAATTGACACCGAATAGACAGTCCCTTCGCCTGATGTCTTACCTCCCAAAGGTCACTTCGGCCGGTGATGAGGTAAGGCAACAGGAGGCAGGTCAGACATATTCACTGCTTTTAACATAACGAGAATTGCAATTCCTCAGACTTTTTCGACAGTGGCACAAAGGGATCCAAACATCCAACCTCACTTCACAACCGTTTTGCTGATGACGCTCGAAGGCAAACACAAAGATTTTAATGATGCCGCATTGAAAGGAAGTTTGAAGTGCAAAGTTTAACCTCATTCAACTATTTTATTCAAGGTACTATAACACAGAAGGTACTTTCGTTGAATCGAAACATTTACTTTTTGTAGGTATTGCTTAATGCTTCTTAATCGTGTCTGCTAGATATTCTACTACAGTCCATTGGACGAGGGTTTCGAGAGAACAGAAATAATAACTCACCCAATTACCTCTTTCACACTGCAAAACTTACGCCCTGAAACCACTTACTTTATATGCCTACGTGTTCACCACCGGTTACAATCTACAAAATTCGGCTTAACAGCCGCCCCCACGACATCTACTGTAACGACGACCAACCGCTCTCCCCTAAACTGGCATGTACGACAGCCCTCAACGCCCGTCTCTCCAGACCATTACGCCTACGAAGTGCGTTGCACCCAGGCGACCACACAAAACTGGCACCTCTCTGCCCTCATTGGGGGCATATTGGGGGTCGTGTTCGCCCTCGTGCTTGGCTTCTTGCTTCTCTTTGTGCTGAAACGCAACCAATGTCTGCCGAGCAGTTCCAGCGGTTTCGGCAAGCAAATGACACAAAGGTCACTACTTCGAAACTCCTACAGCCTAAGAGGGAGCTCTCATCGACGTGGCCGAAGATCAAGCACTAAACGTGGGAGCTTTCATAGCAGTCTTTGGCCAAGTCGTTCTTCCAATAGTCGTAGCGAATTTAGCGGCCATTTAAGAGAGGAAGATGAAGAAGAAGATGATGACGATGACGATGTGATCGCTGAAGACGATGAAGAAGATACAGAAATCGATACGGGTTGCAAGTCCTCAATGCGCTCACAAGCTGGAATATATGGAGGTTCTGGTGGCACCACAGGCAGTAGTAATCGACACAGTTCGATGAGTAGCTCCATAGATGCTCGAGAAGACTCCTCCTCTGTAGCTATGCCATATCTTCCAGTAAACGGCGTGCCATCTCGAACCGCCACAAGACGCTCTCGTGACATGAAGCACTCTTCTATGGGGTACGAAAACATGAAGAGCAGTTACGGTGTGAAGTTGAACGTAGTAACGCCCACTTCTGATGCAAGTGGCGCTAAGGAGAGTATTCGAAAGGTTTCCCTCACGCCTTTAACAAAATCAATTGATGCTGACGGACGAAAGTCAGAACAAGGTACAGTTTCACCGCCAGGGATACCAAATCTTCCCGATCCTCTGCGGAGTTCTTCAATAGCTACCCTTCGGTCGCCGCTTGTTATCTCCCCTTCGCCTCTGACGAAGTCTGCCCAATCATTCGGACTGGAAGGAAACAGCAGAGGTGAATGTCGAAGTCCAGTACCTTTACCTGGGGCGCAGCTTGTCGATCTGCAGACCCCAATGCTGATGGGTTTGGGGTGTAAGGATGACTACGCGTGGATTGAATCACCAAGAATAGAAGCCGCTTCACAACTCCTTCCAGAACTTCCCTATATTTTGTACGACGATGAGGGCGAAAGTGCTGCCAACTATGACCCCAATTATGAGTCGTCATTGAGTCTCACCGATGCCACTACTGGTAGCTCGAGTGAAAGTGTTGTTAGCAGCAATTATGACTATGAGGATTTTCCCTACTTTCCGCCGTCTGCAAAGTTTGATGCGTCAAAGCATCATAATCCAGACAGACAGGGCCCCTCGATTTACACAGAATTTATCGAGACAATATAGAAATTGTGGTACTGACATTCCAGTTTTTGTTTTGCTTCTCCACTAAGCTCCACGAGCTCATTGTCTTTTATACTTCGTAGTTTCACCGTATGATCTATTTGTAAGGTATGATATTTAGCACAAATACAGGCACAAGCTAGGTCTTCATCGTTATTTTTAAACGCTGTATAAATATTTTGTGTAAATACAAGAGAGTTTGCCGTTTACGCACTCCATTCACTGATTCAAATGTTGAAGTAAAGTGTGGCAATGAGGTGCTTTTGATGCAAAATTGCTGGAAAATTGGACAAGGAGGCTAGAATAACGGGGGTTTTCGCACGTCTGAGGTTTAAGAAAATATTTCCTACTTTTTTATTGAAATCTTAGCGCAGCAATAGCAGTCAGTAAAAGCTCAACGCTTTGAAAATAGTTACAAAAGTAATTTTAGTTTGGATGACACTTATTATTGGGCTTCGATTTCACGCGCTGCCTTGATTGTTGACAAGCCCGTAGTAATTGCTACAGACAGGTTGATATGAACAAAGAATGCTTACAGAGTGGTTAAAATTTTACTACGTTTCCAATAACTTTGATGAAGCACTCAACTGTCTTGTTACGTAAATGGGAATGGGTTTTTGTTTTTACGCAAGGCCAAACTTCTTCATTAATGTAGCTGAATGAAGCAGCGCTCACATCCTAATGTTGAAAGCCATGCCTCCTCAGCGAAGCAAGTGTTTCTTATCCAAATCCAGAGGGAAACGTTCCCACGCGGTACACTGCTTTGAGCTTAGCGGCTACGTCGTACTCTCTCCGAAAAGAATGGCGCTGGAACAAGACATTCACGCATTATGGACGAGCCTTTCCAAAAGTATCCGTAATGCTTTGTTTATGTGACCGCATGACATTTAACAGTCACTTTAGAATTTTCCTGGCCCCTGTGCACATAGGCTGGCCTTCGAGTCACGCTCAGGCCCCATTTGCCCTGTCGTCTTCAGAATACATGTATTCAACCTCACTTATGCCTTCTTCCATCCAATGGGAAGCCTCGGGACGCTACAGTATCCGTCAGTGATCCGCATAAGCGTGGAAAGCATTCGCGCTGAGTAGGAATTGAACCCCTCTAACTGCCTTCTTAGCAAAAGAGGGAAAGCAAATAAAAATTATCCTAAGTGAGAGGGCTAAAATCAAGTACAACTGTAATTAATCATGGGAACGCTGCAGAACTTCCTAATTGCGCTTTCGCTCAATGGCATGATACTTTTGAGGATTCGCAATCTAACAAAATTTGTGGATATCTGCACCATTATTATTCCCGCTTGCATAATTTATTAGGACTTCAGAAGAGCTGCGACCGCCTCAACCGACTTACTTTAAAAATATTCAAGCGTACAAATGGTAAAAGAAATGATGCGATATGACTGCATTCAAATATAAAAAGGCTTTATCGCTAAAAATTTCTTATAGCATACAAATGCATAAGCTATAAGCTTTGTATGCATAGTACTTTCAAATTGTTCGCATGCAGAAAGTAATAAGCTAGGTAGCTACCTGTCTTTCACACAAAATCTTACAAACTCAAGAATAGGTTTAATAGAACAGACGTCGAACTAAGTAGAAATCGCTTCAGTGCTTTGTTTATGTGACTACCTGACGTTTAACGGTCACTTTAGGGTTTGACTGGCCCCGTACACACGAGCTGACCTTTGGGCCGTGCTCAGGCCCATTTACCCTGCTGTCGTCAAAATACATGTATCTAGCTGAACTTACTGACTTCTTATACCGGCTAGGAAGTCTAGGGACGCTGCAATAGATTTCGGTATAATTGAAATCACTTATAATGGTTCTTACTATAATATATACTAGTTTGTTTAAGTGGGCTTTTATGGGCGAGAGGCGAAAAGGAATCGTGAACGGGGATCACGTGCAGGAACTCGGCGAGGAGCTCCCCTCTGATTGATATTCCCAACTCTGCTCATCTGTATCACATTTCCATCCTAACGTTTGGCGGTCACATTATGATTTGTCGGATCCTTGTACACGTGGGCTGGCCTTCGGGCCATGCTCAGGTTCAGTTGCTTTGCCCTATTTTGAATGCATGCATGCAGCTTCTCTTATTGCTTTCCTCTACCCTATGGGAAGTCTCGGGACGCTAGAGTCATCTCCGAGAGTGGTAAGGAGAACTCCGATATGGAACTTTTCCGCGTGGTCCGCAGCTGTGTAGCCAGACTCCGACATCATTCTCCATCCATCTGTTGTAAAGAGCTTAGACAACATCTCCCTCGGGTTATAACGCATCGTTGCACTGCAGAAACCTGTCACAAAGAGTGAACACCAGAGTCAAAGTCGCAATAAGTCGAATTTGCTTTCCGCTTCACAAATGTGGCATCTCGAGGCTTTCAACTAGGAAGGACTAAAAACGTGAATTTTGGGAGAAGAAGGGATCAGGTTCTGTCCTGACCCAAGTGTCAGTTTACGTAGATTAGAGCAAGATAAACATTAACGCAACTAATGGCCATACAGGTGGTCACTTAATCAAAGTATTACAATACCTGTTGTTAATCGCGCATTTAAGGAATTACACTCAATCTGTATTTGTCGGCATCTAACAATAAACTCCTTGACCCAATTTAAATTTACGATGTGATATTATAGGTAAATTCGAACAAATTGTTAACAAATTAGCAGAGCAGTGATGGTCATCAAAGTGAATACTAATCTTTTTGTCGAGCCTCAAAGATACCCGCAAAGTTTAATAGGGCTACCAAACTAGCCTGCGATTGTGCTGTGCGATAATGTCGTATGAGTAAGTTGCATCTGTCCCAATTCAACGTTACCAAAACCTCTTATAATGCCTTGAAATGCTTGTATTTCGCTTCTTTTATTGATAGAGGCATTCTGAATGTCTCGATTTTGTTCCTCAAGTAAACATACTGAAAAACTGGTTCTTTGGCGTCCAAATCCTTTTTGGTCATTAATATAAACTCTCAACAATTCCCACAGATTCGAATCTACATCTCCAAACACGAGCTTTGGTGACGAGTCATCGTTCCAATCACCCGCATCAAACATTGGCGGTGAGGCTGAGATGAAGTTGGCGCTTCAACAGCTTCAGACCCAAGCTGAGTTCCAAAACCAAGTTTCTCTTCTGACTAGTCGCTGTTGGCACCTTTGCTATACCGGTGCTCCTGGGGCCAAACTTGACGATAAGCGAGCAAACTGTCTCAAAAACTGTGCAGAGCGCTACATCGACGTTTCAGTGTTTCTCCGCAACCGGCTTCAACAATTGATTGCACGGTCCCAACAACAGTAGACGTGTATCTGGACCTTTAGCACGTCTGTAGATATTCTGAATAATAATTAAGTCAGGAATTCTTGGTAAATAAGAACCTCGCACGTACACTCACGCCCTGTGCAAGGGGGCAGCTAATTCAGAGCAATTTCAAAACTGGAGACCTTTTTGGTGTTTGACATTTAGCTCGATTAGCTCCCAAATTAGTGCAGGCTGTTAAACAAAAGATTGCTGTTTCTCAGAATATGTATTTTGTAGTAGGATTAATCACAACACGAACAGGGATGGGAATGGAGATGATTGTGGGCTCAATTTAAATAACAAGATTGACCACATCCATTCGAAGCAACGTCTTCTGAATGCAGACACTCAGGGAAAAGGACAACACGATTAGCACGCAAGTGCCACGCTTTTGTATCTGCACGGAAAGTGAGGGGAAAATCACTAAGATCAACTGACAGCAGCTAAGTCACACGAGGATGGAGTCGTCGCGAGGGCGTCAGGAGGGAAGGCAAAGAGCATGGAGGCTGACAGCGAGCGTGTCGGACCAAAGCCACCTGATTCGTTTCGTTTACGAACGTTAAGCGTTACAAAATGCGAGATGCGATTGTTGTATTATACTGGATGTCGATCGGCAGGATTGTTGCAATAGCACGTTTATCTCAACTCTGTGAGTAGAATAGAACAGATACACTCGGAGACCGATGCCTTTGTGCTTCTGACGGTTACCCGGAAGTTCTGCCGCAAATAAAGACTTGATTATTTCCAATAGTAGTTATAGTTAGCAGTGAAAACTTGGTTTGCATTAAGAATCAGGTAGGTGATACAAAAGTCGATGTCACCAAAAATCGACGTTTAATGGTGACCACTAGGTGAAGGGGAGCGACAAAACAATGGCGTAGCAAAACTTACGTTGGATTCTATCCGAGCGAGAACGCCGACCTGCTGGCTGGCTGTGTGAACGATCCCTGCGCACACAATGTTGGTTGGACAGGGATCTATGTCTGGTAGAATGTTCAGACCTGACCCCGAAATCTAGATAATTCAATGTAGTTATCCTGTAACTTCGGAAGTTAATTGCACTGAAATTAACGCTAATCAAATAAAAGAAGGTTACACTAAAGAAAAAACGACTAAAAGGTACGGTAAAATAAATTGTGACGCACTCGTTGCTTGATGTCCTCCAAGTTGAAGGATAGCTTAGCTCCTGCAACCCTTTGACACTCCTGACCGGGCCTGAAATAGAGCAAGGCCAACGACGCTTTAAGAATAAGGATGTCAATATTACAGAAAAAAATTGTCAACTGGGTAGAATCCTATCAAAAAGTGGTGTGGCCAAAGTTAAACTGTGTGATGGATGGTTAAGGTGGTAGCTAGGGATTGGGTGGTGTGCAAAAAGATACTTGATAGTTGCGAAATAGCTAGTCATTTTTCAAACCAGAATTCTTATAAATTTGATCGGCAAAAGCAATCAAACGCAATAAAGCCCCTAATACTCACTGGCAAAGAAGCTTCCATCGGGCAAAAAACGTCGGCTGATCCATTGGTGCCGACTGAGTAAACTTATTGAGGAAAATTGGTAGCGGAAACGACAGTTGAGTTGAACCATTGTGGTTCCTGAAAAAGACAAAGCAACGGTTGGGAAAGCCTAAGAACAATTTGTGTTATTTCTGTAACGTAAGCACAAGTTGATCAATGGAAATCATGTAGGAAGGAGGCTTTAACGATAAGCAGAAAGGCTAGGAGATATAGGGCAACCTCACTTTGGTGCAGAAGGAAAAGAACGGGCTATGACTAACGAATAAGTGACGTTCAAGACGGGTATCTCAGCAAAGTCGACGAGACACTCGATGTTGAGGATCTGCGGAACCTGCTTCTCAGGTTCAATGGTAGTGGGCGCAGGACGAAGGTCAAGGTTGAGAGGACTTCTGCCTGTGGTTAGGCATATCTCTGAGAACACCAATTTTGAAGAAAAAGACGTGATTGGAGACCCACTCTTGTTGCCGTAGAAGAGCTGAACTCTGCCCAAGTTGGCCTGGAATTCGGATCTATAGCCAATCTGTATGAGAGCGTCCTCGTACAGCACACCCTGTGGCCTATAGATTAGCCTTAAAGTAAAAGAAGTGTTAGTCTGTTAGAAATGATGTGCCTAGCAAAAAATCCGGTTCTGCAGCTGACCTGATGTATTCTGAGTCAAGGTCCATGAGAGTCGTTGGGCTACTCTGAGGCTTAGAGAGGGCCAAGGCGTTGGAGCCGGCCTCTGTTGTACCGTTGCCAAGGATATCCGCCAAGAACTGATTATTAGCACCTGCGGACGGCGCCTTCGAAGTTTCCGCAGTTGTGGTTGGGGGAGCGGTGGTAGTCAGCCCGAGGCCCAACAAATCCGCCTCTGCAGTGCCGTTGGTGCCAGGAGTCTAGAGAAGAACAACGTGGACAATTGCGAGCATTAACAAGTGAATTCGTCCAAAAAAGAGGCACTATGTAAATATGCATCTTATTGACGAGTTAATATTAATGAGTAAAGCTTGAAGGCACTATACCAATAAAACAAGATTCCAAATCATTTCTAGATGGAGCCAAGTAAACATGGTGTTGCACCCTCATTATGCTATTTTCCGAATCTTTTGGCAGCACTTTCAAGCGATTGCTGACAACATCGAATATAATGAGGAAATGATGAAGCCTTGAAGTTTTTACGCATTCCAATGACTCGATTATTAAACAGGGATAGTTGATTGCGGTTAAAGTGATTAAATTCATCCACAAAATGAATGAGGACTCCCGCTGGAGAACTAAGTTGTTGAACGCTCCCAAGCACACATGAACACAAAATTTAGGTAAACGGAATATTTCTTCCATAAATTTACTGAAGACAAGCTGTCCACATATCCATGTTATTGAGCATACCTTTGCATAACTCTTACTTCAAAACTATATGCTACCATAAACAGCTATTTTAAAACCAAACATTTCGAATTTGTAAAACGGCGAAATCTCCAAATTATCACACCCAGGAGTATGGAGGCAATATAAGGAGTTGAGGCTGAGAACCCCATCCTTTCCACTCCTATTCGGGAGTAGAAACGAGGACTATAGCTGCTGCCTGCGCCTGATTCACATCCCAGTCGACCAATGGGAAAGCGCACTAAATACCCTCGTACAAACGCTATAGGCGAACAGCGAAAGAAAATACTCTGCAGTAAACTTACCAGTGATGCTTTCTCTGCATCGTTTGCAGAGGTGGTTTTCTGCTGATTTCGCTCACCAGTCTTCGCTGTCGAGGGGAGGCTATCGGATTCCGGCTTCTTGGCCTTTAGCTTGGCCAGAATACTCGATTCTCGCTCGGGGAATGGAGGCATCTCCTCTAATACCGTGGCCTAAAGACATCAAAACTAGTTCCTGACCTTACGAAAAAGTTGATTGGTAGGTAATCAATGTTGAAAAGCTTTTCGTGCTTTTGCGTACAAAGGTCCGAAGAGGCTCAACATGCAAAGCCCACAAAAATTCCAATGACAACTCCACTGAGTGCTTTCAGACCGCTGTCAATTTCACAGAAGTGACACCAATGGCAAGGATTGAGTAGACAGAATCAAATGTCGATACAAATACACACTACGAACTACATTAAAAAGCGCAAACATTGGGACTTATGTGCAGTCGGAATAGTTTTACGCAAAGAATGTCAGTAGAAAAGGATTCTTTAAAACATATCCTTTCGCGAAGTGGTACATTATACTGAGACACATTGACTGTCATTCATTCCTGAATGTACACAACTGTTGATTAAGGAGCAGTAATCATAGTAAAGCTGTTAACTAACCAGAATGTCTTCAGTTACAACCTTTGAGAGAGCCAAATACTCAACAGATCGTTGCTGAATCTCGACATTGGAACTGCGATAGTTGCTGTCCTGCGAAAGTACCTCAACTATCGTCTCTCTCAGTTCAGGGAAGAGATTTATGAACTTCACGTAGGTTGAGAGAAGAAGCTGGCGTGTCGTAGGTGTACATAAATGATACTTACTATGGATGAGCTCGAACTGCATCTTTGGTCTAAAAAGCCAGAACATTTATTAACAGTACTTGGAACCGTTCTAAAGGGGACATTTATAAGGAAGTGGGCTCCAATCATTACGTAAGTGTTCCATTTCAAAGCTACATTGTTTCGAACCGGTTAGGTACTAGCGTTAGCTAAACCAATATGTTATGAGGAAATGGACGTACGAAGAACGCGCATCACCAGCAATCAAGTTCCCAAATTCGCCAAGAATGTAGCCTCCAACTTTAACCATATTTTCATGACAAGCAGGAGCTGTTAGAGCCTAAAAACAATGAAGAACATACGGAGTACCAAATTCAGTGAAGCGACAAATTAAAGAGAAAGTGTCCTCCAGTGGTTATGCTGCATCCTGCCACCACCGCGACTGCGCAATAAGGCATTAATTGGGCAGGAATCGTTCAGAAAAAAAACACGAAGATACTGAAGGTGGCGACTGCACCCTCCATGCATGCCTGAGTAATCACAAATAGAACAGCAGAGATGGTGTGAAAGGAGTGAAATAGGAAAGAGAAATGAATGACTTACGTCAAAAACAGTCTTTGCAGCATAGGCTTGTACATCTTCCCGGTTGACCACAATCTGAACGACGCGATGCCAGACCTCATCACTAACGTAGTCGCCGGCTACGCGGATGAGCATGAGGATAGTATCCACATACCACGAGTAGTCGATAGCGTACTTTTCCGCCAATATGGCTACTTTTAGGACCATCTCCTCACGAATGGAGTAGTCTGCGGTTTCTAGGTATGATAGCATCTCACCCACAATGGCTTGGGCGTTCGACCGGTCACACATCGCATAAAGGAGATCAGCTGCACGCTGCCGCACTGACACATCCCGCTCCGTCTAATGGACATAAGTGGGTGATGGTAATGGCATCGAGGAACATTGACACAACTTTTACAATAGTTTCCTTTTACCATAGATAAATCCTAGTAATAGTAAGCGAAAGCGATTTAAGTTTTCTGAACAATGAGATGGTAGAGCCAAACTGTGCTTTCGGTGTGCCAACAAAGCAAAACCTGGCGGCAATACGCCATTTAAAAAAATGGAAATAACGTAGCGATTAATAAACCTAAAAGCAAATGATCAATAGAACGAAAAGTTCGTAATTGCAGAAAATAGGATTCATTTAGGTTCAAAAAGTGAAATTAAATGGTAACCTTGCTTAGCTACGAAACACAAGGGGTCACAAATTACTACAATCAACTGAGACTTAAGAAGTGAGCACAATTCACTTCAACCGCTGAAAGGTAATAATTGCACAAGACCAAAGAAGGCATTCATTTTGATAAACAAGTTAATACTGACACTACCAATTAATATTTTAATCAGCGAATTGTTAGATTATCGGAAAAGTATAAATGAAGCCCAGTGTCAAGGAAAAGCAGTCTTCACTATACCTTAAGAGCGCTGACAATGGTTTCCTGGTGTTTCTTAACGGCCTCATGACTGAATTCGCTGGTAGCCAGAAGACAAAGTGACTCAAGAGCTAAGTATCGGAGGTTGGTCTCCTTGTGTTGAAGAAACTGGCCTAGTTGGTTGCAAGCACGAACCAGCAACTTTCGATCACAGTCCATATGAATGATAAGATTGATAGCTTCGAAAAGAACCGCATTCTTCGCATTGGGATGCTGAACCTTCTTTGACTTTGGCGGCTCCTGTACCTTCTTTAGAATAGTGTCCAAACAATCAGTCAGCCGACAGCGTACCGTCGTATCCTCTAAAAAGCGATATATAATACTTAGATTATTAAGTAATAGATTCCCCTTTTAATGAGCTGTAACCGGTGGGTCAAGAATAAAGTTTCTTCAAAGTTTACATATGCTAAAAGCATAATTTGAACAAGAAAACAATGCAGAAAGATGAGCGCTAAAGTAAATATTGTCAGAATCAATGTTATAACACGTAACTAAAGGATGAAATTGAGGAAGTTAAACATCCTATAAAGTCGTGACCTCCTTTAAGTGTTGGGAGACACACGGGTTGTAATGTTTTGTTTAGTTCAAATAATAACAGGACAAGATGATGTAAACATGATACAACCAAATCACTGTTTACATGCCAGCCACACTTGCACCAACGGGACCTATCAGGGGCCTCTACTAGAGAAACACCTGAACAAAGAATTAACGCCCGCTACGAGGGAACGGAACAAATGATTAGAAGCACATAAAAATGACTATCGGGAACGTACCAGGTGGAGGGTAGTTTTGCAAAAGTCTTAGAAGCTTCACAGAAAGCCAGGGTGCGGTGACAAAGTAATAAGTGTAGTCTTGGAGGTCTGTATACGAGGATGTGATCAACTGAACGGGAAAAACAAGAGCGATTCAGTAAACTTAACTCCAAGCCATGAAAAAGTAAGCGTACGCTGGATAAAGTGAAGGCCAGTTCATACACAAGCATTCGAACGTCCAACCTATGCGTATCTGTCAATGAACTACTGTTGGTGGAGCATAAACATCAGAAAACAATCTGCGATCCAAGAAACATGTTCACGGAAAGCAATGTAAAAGCACTGGTTATCCAAGGGAAAAGTAAGAGTTTAAAGGTTGACAGTTTGAAAATACAAAGCTAAGATGGAATGCATAGTAATGACGATGGGGAGACAAGTAATCCAAAATTATGGCTAGTAGTAAAGAAATAATAGAGAAGTAGACATGATAGGAATACTTATGGCTGTTGTACTAAAGACACGGTGGCAAATTCCAATAGAATAAGTTTATGGGAACAGAAATAATTAAAATGACGTGCAATTCCAGTTAAAGTTAGCAACTTACTCTTCCCAAACGAGCAACGGCAAGGGGAACACAGCTTTTGCATTCCTCTGGGTTCCTCTTGATAAGTTCCTCAATGAGACTGACTGCTGATGTCACAACGCCCTGTGATTCCGAAGAAGCAATTAGTAACCAGAAGAAAAATTTTGATAGCTAATACAAATCAAAAGAACACACAAGGTGTGGGTCATTCAGTAAGTGGATTGCCCGAGGTGTCCAATCCAAGTCTACCATTTGATCGGGAGCAACACGTAAAAGGCGCAGAAGACACAAAGCAGCATTCTGCTTAATGGAATCAGATGTTTCTCTAAAAGTCGCATTAGGAAAGGTGGATAGTAACAAGTACCCAGAAACGAGGAGCTTGGGAATCTCCGAGCCGAATTGTTCGGCCATCTCGCGATTCCCAATATTAGCCACACATTGAAGTGCAAGATTGACAAAAGCCGCGCTGCGGCTGGACATGTCATCACGAATGCGACTGATCACCAGATTCATCAACGGGTGGTTGTCGTTCAAAAGAACTGATATAAATAAATACCCCTAGGACCGTCATGGTAACTATAGAACAAACTTACTATCTGTTTCTCCGTATAACGATTGGAACAAAGTAGATTAACGGCTTCAGTATAGCCAAAATCAATATCATGACCCAAAAGAAAAATGAAAAGGAGTTTGCAGACGTATTTCTTTTTATGGTATCCATCAAGCATTTTGTCTCCTGAAAAGAAATCAGTAGCCAACTAGATGCAATGGACTAAAGTATTAAGAGGTAGTTACTAACTAAAAACTATAAAATGTTCAAAACCACCCATAATGCTGCGTAGAGCAACACATTCCCTAAAGAAATACAGATGAAAACTAAAAACTTACTACTTAGAAAGACCAAAGCATTATGAATTAGTGCTGCGGTGGTAGCGAGTAAAGTAAAAAAACAAAAAAAGTATGTTAAACGTAAACCCCACACATTACCGATTCAATAATTAGAAAGTGTTTCACGCAAACAAGAGAATGGAAAAATACTGAACAAGTGTGCGCGTTAAATGAACAAGAGTAAAAACTTTAAATCATGCCTTTGAATTTGGATCTTATGTTTGCCAACTCCTTATTTATTCGCTTGATTTCCGCCTCCTTGCTTTTGCAATTCCTAATGTCGGAAATAAACACAGACAGGCCACGCATTGAATCCCCCTTCGGCGCAGGCATCTTTGAAGGACGATTCAAGAACGGCGGGCCTTAAATAGCCCATTGCAAGCGCTGTCAAAACCTTGCAAGAGAAGTATATCACAGGAATAATTTCCAACGCAAACCAACCTAATGTGTGGTCAGTTCAGAGATTAAGTATCAAAAGCGATTTCGCATCGACCGGGGTAAACAACTTATCAGAAAGCAAATCGCATGCATTTTCATAATTAAAATTTTTTTGCAACCTATTTCAAAATCTGAATTTTATAAACTCTTTGGATACTGGCAGAACGTGAGCATTTGCTTGATGCTATGGAATGGGACAGGATACAATACTTTGTTTATGTGACCACCTGATATCTAGCTGTGAATGTACACCTGTCTCCCTCCTGTGCGCGCGGTCTGGCATTTAGTCCAAGTTGGGGTCTAATTCCTCCTTTGCCCCGGCAATATATGTATTCAGCTTATCCGCTGTTCATGGTATAAATCTGCCGCCCAATGGAAGCTCATGTGCGCGAGGGGACTAAATTCGTTTTAACAGAAGGATTCGCATAATGTTTTACGTTTATCCTTGCCTTGTCTCAGTGTTTCATCATAAATATTCAGGAGATTGTGTCTGAAATCCTACTACATCCTCATATGTGTGTCGAGACTGATACTATTTCGGACTCCTTACATATGGCGCTGTCTAGTCACGTTTACCCTTTTAAGTATCTGTCTTCGGCTAGTGCTGCAGATTCTAGTCGCGGATGTAATTATCGGTCAGAAAATGTGGCCATCTCTGGTCCCAGATATCAGACCGAATGCTACTCCAGATCCAGTTGAAGCTGGTGAGGAGATAAAGTTGGCTCGTGAGTGCTTTACTTGTGTCATCAGATATTTTGTGGTGGTTAGTGTACCACTTCGATTGTGTGACTACCTGATCTGACGGTCTTCGTCATTCATTTAGTTTTTGTATGCATGGCTGGCTTTCGTGCCAATCTTAGACTCGATCCTATTTCCTTTTTCACAGGCATGTATTTGCCTCTTTATACTGCCTTCTTTTACTAGGTAGGAAGACTTGGACTGCTGTAACTGAACCTGTGTCTAAGATTACTTGAGAGTTCTATTTAATTTCGTACTTAAGAGTCCGACTTCGAGTCGAGTCAGGATTAGCTGGTTCCATAATGTCGCATAACGCACGTAATCAGCCAAATTCGATGTCTTTCTCTGTTTTATAAAAGTCTAGGTGTGTTGCACTGAATATATGTATCATCAATCTATACCATCTCTGCTGCTTCTCCCTGGCGTGATCCATCGCCACTTTCTCAATTTTTTGATTATGAAGAAAAATGTTACGGACTGTTAATAAGTAGAAATACTGTCATGCTTGATAGTTTTAATTTGTTCGCAAATTTTCGCATGCAAAAAAAATTGCATGTTCTTGTAAGACCACATGTTAATATTTTGTTTAACTCTATCAACTTGATTTATCGAATAAGTTATCGCACACTCACGCTATTTGCTTTGGACTCGTCGGGTCCGTTGGATGTTTAGGTTGTGTGGGTGTGTTTCTACATTTCACAGTGAAGAAGGAGGGCGTATATTTGAAGTTATTTCATTCTTCGTTTGGTTCTTTGCGCATTTAGTGCATTTGTTTCGTAATTAGCTAACTTCATGAGTTAACGATTTCGATAATTGTATGAACTGATTCTTGGTGCCGCAGCTCATCATTATTTAACATTTTGATGCGTCTTTGTTCATTAATATTGTATATCTTTTGTTTTTGAATTGCTTTTGTTTGCCGTTTCTGCGTCTAATCTTGAGTTGCTTCCTCTCCAGCTATTATTCGCGCATTTGTTTTATCCTTTTTAGTTCGTGACAAGGTCGGTTTTTCATTAGAAACGATTGTTTTTGGTTTTCCATAAAAGTAGCTAGTTTTTAAGCCCTTCGTAACTGTCGCGCATTCGTATTTTCGATAGTTATTCATAGCCTTTTGCTATCATTATCGTTGTTTTGAATTTTTCAATTACGATCTTTAACGGAGTCCGATTGGTTGGTAACTTTTACCATTAGTCGCACGCCTTTGATATGCAGCTGGACTCTTACAACTTAACATTTACTCCAGTTCCTTGGTGGTTCTTTCTCCAGTTGCCATTGCAGTTAGCCAGCGAAATTGGCACACCTATATCTTACAAATTTCTTTTTAGTTCGTGATATAATTGACCGCTTGGGTTGCTCAAATATAGCCACTTTTTTAATGACAGACAAGGCACGTAGTCTGTCGGGACATCAATTTCAATGGATTTTTGAATGAGGGCATCGGCAATGAAATCACAAAAGTTCGACTCTACGGGTTCATTTTGCATAGATTCCAGAAGATTGGAGTCACTTTCTTCTCGGTCCTTTTGTGTAAGAAAATTTACTGTGTGGATTAAGAATGGCATCATTGTAACTACCACTATCCATTGGTGATTCATAACCAGTCCTTTAGGTTTTAATGTGGAATATAATGCTTCTAACTCTGGATGAATCGGAGTCAGTTTTAGTTAATTATATTCACTTACGGTTTTGTCGATGCATGTACCGCGAATTTCGACTTAAAGTTAACATTGTTTCATAATCTTATCGAAAATCAAAAACCCTGTGGTTCTTGATAATCATTGCTTATGCACTGATCTCTACGGTGTCACAGTCAAATGTTGCGTTCATTTTATCCTTATTACGTCGTGTCTGAAGCTCACGTGTATATCGACGTCCAACGGTGTTTATTCCATAAACTCATTTTCTCCTCCCATATGCAGAATACGCGGGGGATGAGAATGTATTGTTTTATGCTTCTATTAAATTCATGTAGTGTTTGAGACACTGTCACCTTTTAAGCTACGAACCTTTTTTTCTTTTACATTTATTTGTCGAATTAGAAGTGTCCGCCTTAGCATTGTACTGCAAACATGCATAACGCCTACATGAGTGCTGCTTCAACAGACCACGAATTTGGTTACGGTTGTGTACTAGGAAGCTTATTTTTCACAGTACTTGTTTTCTTTGCTTTAAACCGACAAAAATGCATTGCATAGGTTTAAACTAATACAGAAATGGACTAACTACAATTTGGTTTCGCTTACTTTTTAAAGTAGGATAGAAACTCTCAAACTAGATTCTTCACGTAAACCTAAAGGCTATCCCATTGGATTTACCGGGCGACCCTGTATTTTACGGAAACCATTATAAATTCATTGCGATTAAGAGCGAATGAATGGGAAGCTTTAGATTCTGTGAATTGCTTGATGTGGTGCAGTGCCAAAGGAGTCCTAAAAACACCTAGCATCGAGGTATGAAAGGACTGGGAGAATATTTGCATAGGTAGCATGAGCAAGACTACACGTTACTCGTGTAAGTTCTAAATCAGAGGAAAATTGAAGAATACGCATTGTCAAACAAGTGATTGGAGCCAATCCTGGTTTCATAAAGTTGTACTTGACGCTATCTATAAGCTTTCTCGAGATGCAACAATCGCCCGCAATGATAATTGGGTTGTTCGGTGGATAGGAGACATCGTCTACTGGCGAAGGTACCGGCAATTCTTTTCTATGGAGAGCATCTAGTCCGGAAGATCTGCCTTTAGAGGCGGTTATGCAGATCGCCACTTCACGGTTGCTCAATCGTAAAGTCGTAGCTGCGATGACTGGTCCTGACAGTGGGTTCCAGGCTGCTCGGAAATGGAAGGACAAGAGCACATCGAAGACTCTTGTTTGCGGAACTCATGGTGGGTCCCAGGCACGTCAACTTTTTGGCTTTGGTAACTAAAAGTGGTTCCGGAATATAATTAACTTTCACACTTGTCTTTACCATTTGATAATGCATCTGCTTTTAATCCCGGATCGATGGTCATCGAGTTCTTGCACAAGCTCTGTTGGTCTTTCTAGTCTAAAAAAGACACTTGTGCGTAGTGTTATTCAGACGTTAGTGGATAATAGCAACTATCGTAAATCTAATGGCGTGCTATCCTCCTTATTGTCTTTTTATTTATTTTTAAATCTAGCGTTTGGTCTGATAATGACCGGTTTTATCAAAAGTATTATTCAATCATCCTATCAGCTCTGTATGTACTAAGCGACCATCGTGTCATGTCTTGATAGAAAGTAGTTGGTGCGCTGTGAGCGTCCGTTTTTTATTCTCGTTAAACTCAAATCTCAAGAAACCGCTTAAGGAGAAGAAGAAGGAATCTGCTTTAACCCCAAAGTTGGTCTTTAAATTCCTCTAGTGTAAGAGGTTTCGTGGAATTCTATCATAGATTTACCCCTAGATACACGGAAACTATAATAGATTTACGGTTATGAATATAATTTTTCACTTGTTCCTCCGGATTGGCACCTAAGTGGCTCTCTCGGAAAAGGTTTAGTAGAAAGTTTCAATGTTGTACTGGTTTCAGACCTATAGGTATTGTTCACAGCATTGGTGTTAAGCGAAATATGAAATCTAGAAACTCATCGTTTTTTGGTAAAATGAGCTCTATTAAATCAGCCATTGAAATGAGGGTTAGATTGGTTATTTTTATTTTCAACCCTGCATCAACTGGACGAGATTCAGCAACTGAACGTGGCAGGTCATCAAAATGAATGTAACCATTAATAAAGCAGCTCACAAGCTTATTAACCCTCGTTGGATGTTTTTGTGCTTTTACGAGTGCAGCTACTGTGTGCAGTGAGGAATAATCTACATGCTAAAACTTTTATTAGCGCTTGCAAGCACGTTTTATGTTAGAAAAGAAGTTAAACGGGATTAATAATTTTAGTATAAACACTTGTTTACATTGTTTGCATCCACTCTTCAGTTAAAATAAGTGAACTGTTGTAACTTCATAAGGATTTATTTTCAATGAAATGACGGCTCATGGGGCAGCACATAATCGTCTAACTGTTACTGCCTCCATATTTATGTCATACTGTAGTGCGCCTTGGCTTATGCATTGTCCGATGAGAGCCTGAATTGCAACCCAAAAGTCAAATCCTGAAACATTTCCCTCCATGGACTTAACGCAAATCGAAGTATTTTCATCGGACTCCATTTGTTGACATAATTTACAAATTGACTCTAGTCCCAAGTTGCTCTTGACTTTGTACTGAGTTTCCCTTCATGTGTTCTGCTACTTCCAAGTGCTTCTCTCCTACCCATTGCATGGTCACAATCGTGCAAATTTAACGCTATTCATGGTTGACGTTTCCCCGGATTTTTCCAGACGTTTTTTTAAGCTACAATGTTTGTCATCTTAAAGGCACGACGAAGTAAATTTTGGGCTATTTTGGCAGTTACTTCAAAGAACTTGACCTGCTATGTGGCGTTAGTAGATGGAGAAAACATTTGGATTAAAGTACGGGAAAGGCGTTTGCTGTAGTCCAGACATCTTAGTGAGGCAACCTCCTAAGGGTATTCCGGTGAGGGTCGCACTGACGTAACAGCGAAGCCGACTTCTACCTATGTCGCACTGCATTTAACTTTACAGAAGTTTCCTAATCTCACTCTCCGTGTGAAGCTATGGCAACGGCCCTGCAGTTGTCTAAATCAGGAAATCGTATATAATTTTTTTATTATCGTCCATTGAAAGAGCATAAACAGGTGAATTAATGTGGCTTTCTTGTGTAAGTAGAGTAATACTTTTTTAATCTCTACTTTTTATGCGATTGTGGGCCTTATGGGCCTTGGAAAATAGCCTTGTAGTATGTCAAAAGGTAAATCACTTTCATAGTTTCCCCCTAGTTGTAGAGCATTCGATTACCAGACTTTCCAGACAACTGTGACAGTCGCCTTGGCGTTTAAGTGCTTGGTAAGCTGTCCAATAAATGCCTCATCGAACCGCTTTGACATACTACACAATTTTAAACTTTTAATGAGTAAAAACATTAGAACCTTGCTTATGATCATAGTGGTTCGTGCCATCTATGGACGGCATACCACTGAAGTTCCTATGTATTATTGCTGTACTTTTGAAGGAGGAAAGGAGGGAGGTTACGATTGTGCCTGCAACATTACATAGCTGTTCTGACCATTCTAACAACTTCTAGTACCGAAATCTGGACTACACTACCTGGCTGTAGTGTTATGGCAGGAGATGAACGAGCGAACGCACCCACCTTGGATCGACATGTTTTGCAAAGTTCCCACCTAGTAAACCATGTTCTTTCGCAAATATTTTGCATTGTGCCATTTTATCTTCTCAGCGATTAAAATTTGTGTGAAATCACAGTCTTAGTCATTATAAAGTCCCCTGTCACTTTGACCAATGCTAGTGCCTCCTTCTGAGTTAGTTGCATTACCAGTTAGTGACCAATCTTAGGCTCGGAAACGGTAGTGGTTGGGTAAGTTGAAATCTATGAAGCTACGTTTTCACTGCTTGGCTGGGTTTTCTCGAGTTCATGGGAAAGCTTCAGTGCTTCCTCTCAGGTACGGTTGCATCTTATCAAAGTTTATGAAGATGGGAGTATGCTGAAACTATGACAAATAACCTCGGACATATTTGCTCTGTTTTAGTTTTTGTTGATAACTGGAAAGAAATCTTACATACCAGGGCGTTTGGGAAGTCGGTCTCGCTGTACGATACGAATCCTGTAACCGGCCGAACGTCCGGTATGTTAGCTATTTATTGCTTTGTTGTTAGATAGTCACGAGCCGTAGCTTAGAAGCTTGAAGCAAAATGAACGATCCTGAGGAAGGTGATTAAATAGTTTTCGAAAAGTTGACTTTTCAACCAAAGCTTAGTATCATACGAGCCGCAGAAGTCGTCTGAGCGTGTTACATTCTTTGTTCGACTGGTTTTTCCGCATTTATGTCAAAACAAATATTTGGCCTAACATATGGCGCGATTTCACCAATCCTTCCTGTCTAGCATAACTGAATGCTTCTACGATGGTTAAGCCATTATTTTGCGTTTATTTGAAGTCGCAAGAAATGTTCTGAATCCCAAAGTTTCTTCCGCTTGCATGTCAGCACCTTGTAGAAAACGTAGACAAACTTGAGCATTTGTTACCAATATCTAAATGACGACGACAAATAAATACAGAGTAGCTACTCGTTCTCTATTTCAAAACAAAGCACATTCAGAACTGGTGTTGTCGTTCGGCTACTACTACCGTTGGCAGTGTGTGTGTGCCAACTTTCTACTTTAAATGACCGTACCTTTGTTGACGCACAGCCAACCACTGCACTCCCGAGCCACTGTTATGGGGTCGTGACTCAGGCAGGTGGGTGATGCCGTCAAGGTATTTAAACTCGGTTGATGGTATGCATACTTCTACCCAGATAGGCTGACAGTTAAGTCGGGCATCATTTCACACTCGAAATAAATGCACTTTTAAAGGAAATATTTGCATTGAGCTGATCCTAACGCAGCAATCACAAACCTGCGCTCTGTTTTTGAAGCGTAAAACACCAAACCACTCACATGATGGCTAAAATGAAACCCTGTTTTCAGAGCTCTACTCGGTCAACAAAAAATGTCAAAAACTGAAAAATGATATGCGTTGTCATAAAATCTGCATGATTAGGCGTTTACTTCTAAATTAATATCTACATTTAGAGATCGGTTTGGCTCAGAGGGGCGGCTAAGTCGAAGGATATTTCTGTATACCTCATTCTGATGCAAATTTTCGAGCAAAAAAGCTCTAGTTTATAAGCTAGGTCCTACAGCAAAACTACCTTTTTCGCTGCATTTTTCTTGTCAGTAGGACCGGAGAGAAGAGAGTTAGTGGGAGAGGCTACCACCTTAGCAGTCGAAGCGTCATTTTATTTTGTATTTTGCTCTCCGCTTCTCTCTCATGGTGGTATTCTGTATTGATCATTTGACAGGAAAAGTGATACTTTTCCTTCAGTGTTGCAGTTGGCCTGTGGGCTTTTTGCTATCGCACAAATGCTAATAAACTTATTGGGTTATTTTTTTCTCCTTAGCCA
>UYWX01020515.1:0-13002 GCA_900622495.1 Hydatigera taeniaeformis | reverse complement strand
TTTGAAATTCCGCAACTAACAAGACAGCTCGACGTTATTGCTTCTTCAGCAAAAAACCTTTTTCGGTCCCCACGATTCTTACACCGCGATCCAAGGAAGTTGGCACCTATGCCAAAATTTTCTTGAAGTAGAGGGAGAAAGAAACGAGCGAACTGTAAGCATAGTAGAAGTAGCTTCGAAGATGCTTAAGCAAAGAACTGGAGGCATTGAAAAGTATGCAAAGAAATAGTGGACATGGAAAGAGGACGCTCAAATGTAGACGCTACAGGCTTATTCCAAGTATAACACACATGCGATCGAGACAAGCTTTAATCAGTATGTGCTTACATGGCAACTGGCAGTATACATTAAAACTGGTTTGAATAATTGTTGCGCTTCAGTTTTTAAGTTTCTCAGGTATTTACTTAGGCACAACTAATCATGCTTTATCGTCTAAGCGAACTGGGAAATTTTGTCCACCAAATCCATTCACATTATAATCTAACAAAGTATGAGTCCATGCTATTCTACGCATATCTGCAGTCATTTGTGCCGACCGCATTTGATACCACGTTGTTAAATGACACTGAGTGTGCCTAGATTTATTGCTCTAGGTGCATTATCAATCGTTTGGCCTGTCTGGACCTTAATTGAGTTGGTTTATCACGTAAAACAGAAAACCAGCATGTGATGAATTGTTTTACAGCTA
The DNA here is from genome assembly GCA_900622495.1 of Hydatigera taeniaeformis. Classification (NCBI taxonomy): domain Eukaryota; kingdom Metazoa; phylum Platyhelminthes; class Cestoda; order Cyclophyllidea; family Taeniidae; genus Hydatigera; species Hydatigera taeniaeformis. Next base: position 12,314 of record UYWX01020515.1, on the reverse strand, counting down.
ATTTTAGGCTTATAAGCACTTTGTTTGGATTATTATCAATTTCAATTTTCGATTTTATAGGTCAAGCTGGCTAAATATTTTAACTCATCTGCACACACACCTGGATATATGCTCGAATGATCGTGCCCCTCTTCTGTCGCTTTATAACGTACGACTTTTCCATAAATTAACATTTTAGAACGATTTTTGGCGTTCTTTATCCTGCGTACAAATCGTATAAGGCTCTCAGGTACAAGGATGTGAAGGAGTTGGTATGCGTTTCTGAAATTTTATTCGTTCAGGTTCGGCTGACCATGTACTGGATTGTGTTTTCCTGTTTCATTGCCTTCGAAACTGTTGGAGATATTTTAATGGCTTGGTATTTTATTATCTCATCTAAATCTGTGAAGGTTTCCGCTCTATTACGAAATCAAAACTGTGTTTGTCCTCTACCTCGTACTACCATTCACACAGGGGTCCAGTATTATCTACAGAAAGATCGTCCATCCTCAACTAAGCAATAAGGAGAAGGTTGCTTACACTTGCAAATAATGTTTTTAGGACATAGACCAATACATCGAAAGGGCGGCCGAATCAAGTTGCAGCGCTCTCATGAATTTCGGTGCAAAAGGATTAACCTATGTTGCAAATACTGCCATTCATACTGCAATTAAGGTACGCCATTCGGCCTTGCATCATCGCGCCAACTTGGGTGGTTTTCCTGTCGTAAAACCATTAATACTCTGGTGATATTCCTGTCGCCCCTTTTTCCTCAAAATCCTCAGTGGTTTTGCATTCGATTTTGTTTTGTAGAGTCAAGATCTCATAATAAATCATTTAAGTCAAAGGAGCCTCAGTCTGGATGATATTCGACCTTTGGCACTAGAGAAACCCGGTGGGGACAGTGCAAATATATATCAATCGTGTAAGCTTTGACTGTTAACAAAGCTGCCTCTTAAAACCTTAATCTGATCACTGACCGCTTTGGATTCAGATAGGGGAGGATATAATCAACCATCTCATCAACCAGGCCGGACGGCTCGTCACCGTTACAGTGCTGCAAGTATGAGTTGTCAGATCGATAGGCAGTGCCTTCTGTGATTCTTTTACACGTTTCCAATACTTGGTGGTTGATGCTTTATTTTCTCCATTAACTGTGCTTTTGGTTTTAATTTAAGCTAAGTTATTTGTGTCACTTTTTGTAATAGCTAAGTAAGACGGGTTTGTAGTTCAATTTCGAGAATTTACAACTCCCCAGAATGTTGAATTTTGGTTTGTTTTTTAGACCTACTTCGTTACATAGCTATTCTCCATGATATATTTGCTTGCTAACGTTTTGATTGTGCACAGTTGTTCATTTGGGTCAGGGTGCTTCTTTCTGGAAGTTGTGGCTGTGATGCTCTTAAATGAAGTTCTTTAATGGGTACGAATTAAGGGAGTTTGATATGCTTAAATGCCACCTTACTGTACTATGATAGTCGCTTTGGGGGCTGCTCCCGATGCAGTTTTGTCAATCTAGTGTTCTTGAAATACGTTCTGCGTGGATTACCTTAAAAAGGTTGCTTTGGCTCCCAATCTGTTTGCTTCACATTAACCGTGCAAACAACTTATGCTAAAAATTTTGTAAATATTTGATTCCATTAAACTAGTGTTTAAGAAAGCTCTTTGCGAAATGGGATAAATCTGTTAATCATGTTTTCAAGGATGATTAGCATATATATTTGCGCTTTGGTCCCCTCATCGTGTTTGTTCACAGCCGTTTACTGGAAGTGACTTCATTCTTCCTACAGCATTTTGACTTGGTGCTGCGGCGAAAAGTGTTTCGGATGTGGGCGAGTTACAGATCTCTGATTGCTCGTTTTAAGTAGTCAAACCTTTTTTTGAAATTGTGCAGTTAGCCCATTGGTTCGGTAATTTGCTATGGTTGAGGCACAACCAGCACATCCGAACATTTTTTGAAATCCGAGCATTCTTCAATCTTTGGAGTCTGGCATGCGTTGATACGTTGACTATTTTTTCCGTTGCATAGTCACCTCACCGTGCGTTTCGGGTTGATTTAAGGCCGAGGGAGCTTTGCCATTTGTGCCAGCTCACAAGGACTTAATTTAATTTTTAACTAAATCCAGCAAACCATATTGCATTGACTGCCATGAACTGCACCATAATTCGTTAATTTCTCAGTCTAACCTCTTTAGTCGCTTCCGATGAATGATCTTTCTATCAAGTTGATGCAAAGCATTAGTCAATCCTCGTTTCTTATGTTTGGACCATCAAGATGAACTTGTACACTGTGCCCAATGTCCTATCTTCACTTTGTGATGCTAGGCTAAAACACTTGTTTGGATTCAGTCGCATCGATTTATAGGTATCTCTTTCATTCGGTTGAGTTAGAAATTATGGTACAAAAATTATGCTCCTGCATATTCTGCTTCTGTGTAACTAAATAAATGTAATCTTTCAATCGTGTGGAAATCCTGACTGGTAAAGTTGTATGCTCTATTGTGATTACCTAAATGCACTAATTTCATGTTGCAATATGTTCTGAAGTTTAGTATTGTGGTATATAACCTGACACATATATTTCTACTTTTGTCCCTTAATCCTCTCAATGTGGGAACTATATGAGTGGCAGCATGAAGACACCATTACTTGTCCGACCCCTTCGATAGTGGATCCAATGAGGAAACCAAACGCAATACTTATGAGTTGTGTGGTATATACTTAAATCCTATTAATTCCGGTACCGTTATTGGCGTGCCTGTGTCGTGAACGGCCAGGTTGATTTCAGCTGCAGCTACCATTACCTTTTATCCCCTACCGTCCGTTCACCTCAACAATGGTGCAACCATCTATTTGGGAATTTTCGCGTTACTGTCGAAATCGGGATTTCTCAACGCCACTTTTTGATACTTTCTGTTGTGCGCTCATGCTCCATTGGCACTTGCCGATCGTTTCAGTTTCCACTTCTCTGTCTTCCTATTTGGTGACTTCGTATCGTATAAGTTGAAAGCTTTAAACCAATGGTAGGCGGTTCACTTGCTGTACTAAAAGAGGCAGTCTATTTTATTGCCTGGTGGTCGCTTACATTGCATTTCGCTGCATTGATCTCCGTGCTTATTAGCCCCTTTTTGTGTAAACATGATTTTACTCACACTATCTCGACTCTGATTTTGCTTGTTTCATCTGTATAGAGGAGTTGACCAGGGCTCATATTCTATCAATGTCCTTTACTATACAAACGTAGTTTCTTCAGATCCTTTAGCGATCGTGTTACGCCAATGTTCATGTCGATAGGAATGTTTCATGGCTACGCACACATTTAAAAATACAATTCAAAAGAGCTGCACGGAATTTCGGATATTTGGGTTTTGAGTATTGGTATCATCAGTCATCAACTGCGCCTTTTTATTCAGTGTTTCGTCTTGCTTTTTTTTCATGTGAGGACTTTGTTATCCAAGTGATTTTACACACACAGATTGTCTTCATTCAACACTCGGTATAGATTTTGCCAGCAAGTCAATCCGAAATTTGTTTTACTGGCATTTGATGTTTATTACTTACTGTAAACCATGTTACATACAAAGGAGAGAAGCCTTCCACTCCATTAGACTTATGTTGGACTTTTGATTCACTACCAGTCTGTTGAATTGACGACGGAATTTCTGATAAAATTTGGATTGTCTTTTGGTGTATGAGGCTGCAACTTCAACTATCGAACTTGTTTGCTTCCAACTTCAACTCTTTGGTTTATCAGGTCTTTTCCATGACTATTTTCAGCTGGCCTAACTTTTGCTCTGAGCGATTGTCTGACTGACGGCGATTTATTTTTAGTTCCTCTCGATAACGTAACGGAACTCACAGAAGAAGAATCCCAAAACGCCGAATCGTTCGATGCCATTGAATCCGGGGATATCCCAAGGGAGGAGCATCATCGGAAATCCACCTCAGATGCTGTAAGTCCTTTTCGTTGTCTGATTTAATTCCTTCTCACTTCACCAGAAAATTGAAGTGCACAGACGTCTAGGTACCTATCGATGTTGTTGTCATTGTTAAAGGAAGGGATAAGACTGCCCAGACCCCACGTCTACTACCTTCGTTCAAATACAGAGCCTTTGGGCACCTATACTTCGCGGGCCAACCTAAAGCCTGCTGCGCTGAGTTCACCTGCGACCACGACTCGTTGTCCTGCTCCTATCCCACCGCGTTCAACGGTGCGGACAGTGAGACAAGTTTCACAGTCGTCCGGTAATTGCTAGGTGTTATTCCGCATCCAAAATCTCGCCCGCATGGTCTTGCTGATGATTTTGCGCCTGCATGACTTCTTCGGCAGTAGCGACTTCACGAGCTAAACCCAAGCCCACTACCTGGCTAGCCTTTCCGGGGATACTTGCATGCCTTTAACAGCAGCACTGTTTTTTATTTACTTCAAATGGCGAATCCTATGAAATTCGTTGTTCATCAGCTTCTGCCTGATTCCATTATTTTCACTGCTTATCAAAATATCTTCCGTGGTTCCTTTGCTTCTCAAAGTGTGAGCAATAGCAAACAGCGGCGATTTTTCCCATATCCCTTTGCAGGATCAAAACGAGTAACGTCTCCTGATATCACTACTTTTAATGGACTAGCAAACAAATGTAATCCTAGCACCAATTGGGGAGGATGGATCAAATTGTTTTATTATTCATGCTATTAGTGGAATTATCGTGTACTCTTCACCCATCATGAGCTTCCTCTAGCCTTAATTTTTCTTTGTAGCTTCACTCTTCATTTCAGCGCCCGCGGAGACATGTACCTGTCTACGTAGGTGAACAATAGATTCCCCTAACCCCCTTTATTCACATCGCTGCTCCTGCTGCTGCTGCACGCATGCACAGGCGTAAAGGCACTAACCACTCCAGAGTTAGCTTACTCGCCTTAGAATAGAATTCGGTACTGTTAACAAGTGATAGCGTCACTTCAACTTCTACAATTTCTTCCTTTAACACCTCTGCTTCCTAATAGTTGAATGACTCCTTGCATCATGTCCTCATCCATTTGGTAACTTTAGGTTCACTTTCTGTGCTGTGGCAAGCGATGTTGGATAGATTCACCATTGGCTTTTGGATCGATTGTAACACGTTTTCACTTTTCTTTGAACCTCTACGGCACAGTGTTGGTTTTCTCATTAGCATATTTCCTCACATTTCTCTCTGGATCAGCAGTCATATTGGACGTGTGGGTGTTTTTTTATTGACTTGAAGCACGTCCAACCTTTTTAACACGAAGTAATTTGGCTTGGTTACCGATTTTAGCTTTGGTGATACTCACCGTCATTGTTAATAAGATGAGGTTATCCGAAACTGTGGTTGTCCATTCCGGACAGTTTATACTACTCAGTTTTATCCGTGGGGCGAAAACTTTCCTAGTTCATTCGAGAATGCGTTTTCGTTTGCCAGATTTTCGTATCATTCTGCGCACTCGGTAAGTGTTGCGCTGACTTCCACGCAGACTCTCCTTACACTTCTGTCCAAGTGTTTGCACCCGGAATGCCCCATTGGATGTGCGTGAACTCGTCTCTTCCCTCTCTCTGCCTCATCTCAGAATGCAGGAGCTTGTAGCAGTGGAGTATCCTGTCACACTTGCGAGCACAACGATTCAAGGAGTGTTATCTCTTTTTTGGATGTGGACGTATTTGTGTGCGTGTGTACATTGCATGAATAATTAGTTGTGATGTGCCCTCAGCATTTTGTTGTTGTTGGTATAGCCTGTTGCCGTGTGTACCCTTTCTTTCGGATACTTAGTTGATCGTGTCTCTGTTCCTACAATTCACATTTTTTCATTGCCTTCTGAAAAACCTTGTAAACACAAGACTTCCTACATTCATCGCAAAATAAATCAGGAAAATGGTTTTATTTTGCCGTTCATAGAGTTTGCTCCTTTGCCATTCACGTTGATGTCCGTATTACTTTTCGATTAGGTTACGTGAATGCAACAACTACTGAGAAAATTATGATCTTAAGGACAGGGGAAGACCATTTAACATTTGCTTGACATTTTTTTTACAATTAGTGCTTCCTCTCCCAAGACAGACTTGGCTGTAGGGAATAGTTATTTTCAAAGGGCGGCAAATCATGCGCTTAGTTTATTCTGTTGCAAGCGCTCTGTAACTCCTACTTTGCTACAGCGTTTCTTTCAGTAGTGCATTAGTGATTTTACCTTTTAAACGACCTCTTATGTCTTACGATTTGTCACTCAGGCAGTGTTGATGTATCTTTTCCTCTTGTGTGGCAAATCATCCGGTTTTCTTTCGAAATTCTCGACCTGTTTCATTTGTTGTCTGTTGTCCTGTTTTCTATGGTCTTTAGTTGTCCGAGGAAGGATAAGCACTTCTGTCTTATTAATAAATTTCGTCTATACTTGACTCGCCTATTCCATTGCCATTTTCATTTTCGTTCTTTCAAACTAAACCGTAATGTAATAGCATGCTAGTTTTCATGAATTTGAGTGCCCTATTTTGTTATCAAATTCACCGCATTGTGGATAATGCTTTATCTTCATTTCCGCGCATTCAACACTTGCTACTTTTTTGATTTTGGTATCACTTGGCAGCGGGTGTATGCGGTTTGTTCGGGTTGAAAACGTCTTCAGTTTCATAAATGGCATGATGAATAAGGACTTCCCTCTAAATTGCTGTGATCTTTGCGAAGCAGTGGTAGCCCTTGAACCATTCACCATTCCCGCTCTTTGTGTAATCTTAAGCTTATTTTATGTGCAGGTTTTAAGAAAACCTTTTTTTAACAAACCCTCTTTCCAATTCATGCTGCTGCAACATTTGGACCGATAAAAGTTCAACTTGTGACTCATTACGCCAATCGTAGGGAACTTGTTCACATAAATGCGGCACGTGGTGGCCTAGGGAAATGTCCTTCTACTTTAGAATTTCCATAGGCAGACCAACACGTTTTCCATAAGCCACGAATTTTGATTGCTAACCTCTGACCAAAAACTGAGACATGGTGATGTCTTCTTGTCATTTGTTTTTATGGACGCAAGTAGATGTCCTTGCTTGTTATCATTCAAGATGCAACTTGGCTGCAAGCATTTAATTCCTCATTGACTTGGGAAAGTGCATCAGAAGGGACACGGGAACACCAGACAGCTATTTCGGTCAAAGTTTACTCCCTCGATTTGAATGTCTATTCTGCTTGGATTGGTTGACATTTTTAGCCCCATTGCATACCTCACGTTCACTATATTGAATTGTACTTCATACGTTCTACCCACTTGCAAACTAAAGATGGCTTTTAAAGGCGTTACGGACACTATTCGTAAAGTGAACTTTGAATCCATCCAAAGTGCTTGATGTTTGACTTGGAACATGATTTCTTTGGCAAAAATTGTGTCCTTGTTTGAATTTTTTAACTAATTAAGTCACCGGGACCTCGATTTCTATTTCGAAATTTGCTTTGGTAATGACGAACTTTTTGCTCGGAGAGCGTTGCTAATCGCTTTGCGCCACTTCTTATCTAAGGCAAATCATGGGAACAATATAGTGGGCATTCATCGGTCTATTTAAATGTGAGTTTATTTTCTATACGAGTCGTCATGGCTCTTCCAAGTTACGATGATTTTGTGTTACGTCTCAGTATTTTCGTTTTACTTCTCATGTTTGGTATCAAAGCTCTGTATAGAAAATGTTGGCAATTGCCAAAAGGCATTTGGGGCTCTTCGCTAGTAGGATGCATTTTGAAAGCCTGTTCTGGTATGTTCAATGGGTCTAGTATTAACGTAACATTTAGTCAGGCGCATTGCAACGCCATCATTTGTTAAATATAATCCATCCATTTCCAAATTAATTCCTCTCACTGCGGAATGGCAGTACTTATCTAATGAATCACGATGACAGCGCTTTGGCGTTGCAAATTAAATTTCTCAATGAAGTTTAATCAACACCGTTGTTGCACTGCCTACATTATTAGCATGTGTGCTGGTGCGATAACGCTTTAATCATTGCGCGTGTTAAGCGAAAAGGCTATGCGGAGCATCAAGTTAACGAAATGGATTTTCTTTTGAAACTTTACTATTTTCACTGTCAAGGGCAGCAGAGTATGAGAATTTCGCTATACTTACGTTTAGTTATTACTCTCTAAGACTTTTTTTAATCAGTAAAAATGCATAGTCGAATAACACAACAATTTTGTCTTTGCTCAACCCATCTTCCGACTTCATTTATGCTCGCGTGCGTATTTACGCGCCCATCACTATTTCGGTTTGTCAAGGTGATTTCTGGACTGGATTGCTTTCGAGACCTTCTACGATCCCTTTTGCACATACTATAGGTTCGGATTCTCTTATGAGCCCATTGGCGTGCGTCACTCCTCCAGGGAGTAAGCAGGGCATGAGATTTGGCTCATCTTTTTTCTTGATTATGGCTGATTTGGGAATACTATTGCCTCTTTTGTAAAAGACAGATTATGGAATTTACTCCGTGCAGTCTAATCTTATTCCGACTTGTTAACTATGGTTTTTTTCGACTTTTTAATTTTGTCGCGTAGGTAAATGGCCATCATCTTGCTTTTTACTTGAAGTCGCTATCACTATAATGATGTTTCCTTATTTCTAGCCTGACACGAAGCCTTAAGCAATACGGTGCTGCCTTATGAATTAATCGCTCAAGTCGCACCAAAATTGTAAAATCAGCCACTACTATTTCACCCGAATGCACTACAGGGCGCTTGCTGTTAATCCACGACCTTTTCCTCTGCTCTACCAAATTTACACGCCTTCTTATCCAATCCACAGGGCCGACTTAAACACAGTATCTCGGTGGCTTCAGGTGTCCGTCGGTCAACCCGAAGAGGCTCAGGGCGGCTGGCCAGCCAGTCTTCGCCAGTCCCACCTCCATGAAGAACCGCATTCTCCCTTCTGTCTATCCGCCAGTCTCAGTGTGCGCGCGTAGCTGTGTCCCTTTCTCCATCTCCACCATCCCTCTGTACAGCTTCACATGTCAAGTCAGCACTCCATTACACCCTCTTCCTCTGCATGCAAAGCTGCTGACTGCTTATTGAAGGGTTGGAAGGCCTTTTGCGGTAACAGGTTTTTTTGTTCTCTCACATTGTCATTAAAAGAAAATATTATTAACTGTAGGGTTGATTTTGGAAATGGCGACGGCCTGCGAAAGCCTGTGTTCTGAGAACATTCGCAGGTGGCTTGGCGCATTCCATTAGTAATAGAAGACGGCGGCTCTCACTTTTAGAGTATGCAACTAATTCAGAAGTTTCTGCAGCATGCCATTCCCTTTAAGTTATTAGTTTGTGATTGTGTGTAATGATTAAAGAGCAAGATCAGGTGAATTGATGGTGTCAATTGGCATCATAATTAAAATTCGTCAATAATAACTGTTTTGAGGAGAAGTCGTCTTCGAATTATGCGTAACGCCCCTACGAGGGACGTCAGTGGATGGATATTAGTGTAGAGTAACTAGAGCTTAGAAGTTGTAGAAATCAAGTGGTCGGCTGTTAATCGACACTTCCTGGTCGAATTCTGTATAGTTTTAATTAGCGCAGGAAAACGTCTCCAATGGCATTAATTTTGGGATTGTCAATCCTTCCATCGAAATTAGGTGGGCAACCCTTCACCCCGATGTTCATTCAATTCTTGGATGTCACACTATTCTTGCAAGTACGTTGCTAAAATGGCGAATATGGCTTCTTGGTGGTCAGCTGCTGTGGGTCAGAGTAGTCATTCTGTAGAGTAGCGTCTTCCGGAAAGACATGCTGTTGACGTAGGCAAATCGGTACTTTAACAAGATTCATTCAGATGCTAAGCAATTCAAGCAGATACATCCTTTTGGGCAAGGAAATTACAATGCTGCATCGTAGATGCGCAAAAAGGACAGTTTCATGCCAGATTGAAAAGCTTAGTATTAGGCCTCAAATAGTAGAATTTTGTAGTCGTCAGGGCCCTTCCGCTGAAACATTGTTGGCGGTCATTCACCATTATCAGATCCATCCTGAAATCAAAAACGAGTAACTAGGCTAATGTCACAAGTTCTTAATGAAATGGGGATCAGTGCTCTCTTTCTTCAAGATGGTATAACCACGATTTAGACGCCACTGAACTCCATTTTACCACGCGAATCAGCGGGCAGTGCTGGCACACTAATCTGCTTAAACACGCCGGTGATCATAAAGCTATGTGGGACGCATAAGGCATGGTCATTCGTCAACATACCGCTCCAATGCTTTTTACAGTACCCTCAAATAATTGTCCTTAACTTTGGGCTGCGTCCATACCAAGTGGACTTGATGTCGTTCGAACTTGTGCATTCCATATGTTGGGTTTCGTCGTCATCGGTAGCGGTTTGGACAGTCTGATACCCAATGGTGCACCACTTTTATGGTTACTAGCCCTAAGCTCTGAGACGTTATTTTCCGCTCTTGGAGGATTAAGTTAACAGGATATAAGGCTTGATGTGAGTGGTGGAACAATCGGCTTGCATCTACAGCGACCTGGGAGGTGCTAAGCAAATGGGCATCACACACGTTAACGAGTGACAGACATTACGCCTTCAAGGCCGCTAATTTGTTCTTTTTTACTTCTTTCGTGCACATCACAGGAACGCGCTGTTTTAGTGGCCCAGCAGATTTGTAATAATAAGTGACTTTTAATGTGCTACAAAATTCTTGATCCTCACTCGATTCTTGGATGATGTTGCCCTTTATATGTGGTAGATTGCGAACGAGGGTGACCAGTATGCTTTTGTTTTCTGCTGGTCAAATAATCGCACATCTCTGTCGTCCTTATCCTACTTTCCTGGCGATGGCATCGTAGGAGATAGGACAGTTTCTAAATAAGCCCGGTCTCAGGTTCCCCAACAGACTTCTCACTTTTTACTTTAAGAAAAGGATTCGGTGCTACAAATATGAATATCTGTTGTTCTCAAGGTATAAAGTGGATAAAATTGGACACACTGGTGGAAAGACGAGCAAGTCACATAAGCCATAGTGGCAAAATCTATTCCCGGGCTTTCCTCGTGCAAATAGCTGCGTGTCGCAGTAGAGGCTGGTAGCCGGTGGTGGTGGGTGGTACAAGCGTACGCCAACAGCTAACTTACTTTAGTCCAAATTCAACATTTTTGTTGCCCTGGCCGTAGACGCAAGGGGGATATTAACCTTAAACGCGCATCTTCTCTGCAAACGTTCTGTCCCCTCCTAATTGAAGGGCTTGTTGCGTTAAGAGACAATGCAATGTATCACTGACAGTAGTCTGGACCGAGGCTCAAATTAATGGGAGAATTGATAGAATGTCTTAAACTTGTCTCATCTCTTGGACTCCTCTGAGAGTAATCCACTTCCTGTTTTAACATTACTTAATGTTCTCCCACATCAGTTATTCATTTTCAAAGATACAGCACAATGGAGTAGATCAGTGCCTAGGAATAGTGATCGTACATGGCTAAAGAACAAACTCACTACAGCAATGGCATTAATGCTTGTATAAGCGCTCGCACGTTTCGAGAAGATAGGACATATCAGAAATCGGAAGCGCAATGTTCGAATCAGAAAGACAAGTACAGACAGTTATATTTGGACAAACTTGCTGCGATTGTTTCACTAAGCACCAGCGGCACGTTCTCCAAGCGGAACCCACAACCGAGAGGCAGTGTTAACATCAGCTTCTCTTGAGTCACGTTTATCTTGATGAGCATCCAACATCTCGAAAAATCGACAATTATTACAACATTGACAATAAAAATCTTTTCCAATGGCTTGAAAGCATGAGTGAGAGGCATAAATTTAGACAGCTACAGGTTCAAGGCAGGGAGTAGTCTGCTTGGAAGGTGTGCGTCACGTGTATCATGTAGCGATGGCGATGTGGGAACTGCGCTTGGCAAGCAGGTCTGTTCGTGAGTATGCTGGTAAATTTGTCTGGTTAATGACTGTGTCTTGAGTTGCGATTGAGCCATCCAGAGCGAAGAAAATCCCGATCGGCTGCCAGGTCTACGGCTACGTCTAATCACAAGTGAAGACGTGTCAATAAAATTTGATCTCAAGCTCCGTACGCATGCGTATTTCCAGATAACGGAAATGTTAACTACAAACAAAAGTTTCGTTATCCTAACGAAAGCACTAGAATTCGTCTAGAACACGAACCGATAACTAGTTGACACTCGGAATTTCCAAGCATTTACCACTACCTTTTTCACAGCTGACGGTAGCGATTTTCTGAAATGCGTGGCAAATATGGATATTTTTGTGTAGGCTCCCGTGTTTTAGCACAAAGTTACTGGAAGACAAATGAAGTGCTCTAGGGAGGGGATCACATTAACAATAATCAGGTTGAGAAAGTCATAC
>UYWX01020514.1:22298-36613 GCA_900622495.1 Hydatigera taeniaeformis | reverse complement strand
TCAACCTCTTGTGTCGACTGATATGTGTACACAATATAGCCTCTTGTGGGTATTCTGAAAAATGCCACTCAAGATTTCAGCGCCAAAACAATAATAATCTTTTACTATAACTGAGGTTAGAAGTCAGCTAAATGACTGCGCACTTGTAAGTACGGATAAGGATTTAAAAGTATCACAGAATGCGTTTAGGTGAAGCCTCTAGGTACTCCTTTGAATGTTTTGAAGTTTGCTAGAATGTACTAGCTTTTGTCCAAGCATGCACATAATCTTATAGCTGTTACCATTTTAATAAAGAAAACATTTTATTGATCTAATTTTGATGAAAAGTAGCAACAATCTCGTGTTCTACTACGTAGTATGAGTGACTTACAGTGCAGCGAGGTGGTATAAGTTTGGTGATGACTTCAACCATTGTGCGGGCGAAAGTTGGATGAAATTTAAATAAAGATCCGTCTACTGCGATTGTTGTACGAGGTCGATCAATGCGATTAAGAAGACACGCCACGCCTGAATAATAATTTTGCTTACTACATTCTTTATTAAGTACTTGGTTCTTTGTAATTCCACTATTTTACAAAAGTTTATGCAGATGACATTACCAAATCATTACAGTTTCTCACCTGAAGCAGCGAAACTTGCAGCCCTGTTGGCTACAGAACTGCACACATAGCGAACTATCTTTAGATCTTCAGTAGTAAACTTTGTCATTCGAAATGCCTCACGAAGGATGTACTCCGTGCTATAGAAAAGGTGGGTCGGATCACTATAAAAGAGAATTTATTTCGGTAACTTTTTTGATATCAGATTGGCGACAGCTTATAAATACGACTGACCGGTCAACTTCACTTAGAAAGTATGCAGGAAATCCATCCTTGACATCCAGCCGTTCAGGAACCAAACCCTCAAAGATTATGCGTTCCGATGCCAGCTTTTTTAATATGTATCTCACTATCTCACCAAGATACATGCCACTAATCATTTTTTCAAATCTGTCAATGCAATAGGCATGGCTAATCAAACTTTACGTTTGTTTTCCGGGATTTAATGACTCGGTGTCAACTAATCCATCGAATTCTGTAGCGAATTCCTCAAGGCATCCATGTTCTCCAAACGCACCCCACTCTATATTGATGACAACCGACTGCGCACTCTTCGGCAGGTCAGTTATTTTTTTGGCTGCAGAAAGTTGCTCCACATATGCCGCATTGGTGCCAGTACCTAGAAATCAAAATTAGTGAAAACGCTTTTGAAATGTTTTACCAACAATTAAACCAATCGCAGTCTCTGGATCCAAGAAGGCACAGGAGGCCAATGCTCCAACTGTATCGTTAACAAGAGCTCGGCAAGTCACTTTTAGTCCCTGAATTTTATCAGTGATAGTTTTTAAAAGCAATTACCAAATCGGTCATTGCTTTATTAAGTATAACAACTATATCTTTTCCAACCACATCGGGTACATCAAAACCCTTTGTCCAGCGAATGAGTGTTCCCCTACTAAGTCCTTCTTGATTGACAGGAAAGGAAAAGGTAAATCCTAAATCAAGAGGAACGTCGAGAAGATTGCGCGTCTGTAAAAATGTTTTCACTGTCCCAGCAATAAATTTAAACAGCTTTAGAATATAGATCATTTAAAAAATTATAGAAACCTCATCGCCTTTGCCTGTTTGCAACTCGTTTGAGATAGTATACACATCTGCTTCGATTAATGGAGGTGTCTTAGGTGCATGAAAAGTGACTAGTAGCAATCGGTAATTCGTTCCACCCAGATCAAGGGCCAGATATCTTCCCGTTTCTATGCAAAACAAAACATGTGCAAATGCATTTTACCATTGCCATTCGGCAAGTCAGTGACATATGTATTAAGCATCTTTAGATCGTTCGTTGGATCATTAGGTGTGCTAAGACCTTTTGTCATCTCTATATTCATCCGATGCATTATGGCCTCGCATTGTTCAGTGGTGGGCCAAAAAGGCTTACAAATTTCAACAGCCTAAAATTTAGGGATGCTTAAACTTATGCATTACTCTGTTGAATTTGGGATTCGGGACATCATTGATTTGTGATTGTGGGTTAACGTTCAAAATCTCATAGCTAAAGTCGATTGTAGGCTTTTAAAACAAACCTTTTTAGTGAGGTTATTGACCGTATCGACCTAAGACAAATCTACATCAGAAACATGATTACCTAGATTCCATTTCCAATCGAAACGGAAACCAGAGACGTAGTTTGATTTGCCGCCTATGAAGACCTCAACTTGTTTTAATAAGCCATGGATGTCAATTACATTTATGTGCATATCCAGTTCACGAATAGAACTTTAGATATATAAGGACATAATAATTAATTACATCTGCTTCATTTAAGCTTGCGTATGTTGGCTGATCGTTTAAGTTATGATGCAAAATACATATACAACTTGCAAATATACTGTGCTTATAAAGGGCTTTTGGCCCGTATTTATTCGCGTCGACCGCGAATTTTATGCATCATTCTGCTTTGTTTGTTTAGTTGCTTTTAGATTGTTGGAGAATTTTGTAATAATTTGCGTACGTGACCACTTGATATCTGGCGGTGTCTTTGGTATTGGTTCTGCCCTTGTACACGTGGGCTGGCCCTCGGGCTAGGACGAAGCCCTGTCCGTTCTTCATTCTTCAAGATGCATGTATCCAGCCCAAATTAATACGTTTTTCCACCTAGTAGGAAGCCTCGAGGCGCTGTCATTTCCCTTGTAGTCGATGGAGACACTAGTATGATTGAAGACCTTCTTCCCCGCGGCTTATTATCCAAAAGCATGTGACCCTTATCCAAAGCTGGGATCAAAACAGCTAATGAGGCGCATCTTTTATTTATATTACAAGAAGTTGCAACTCATTGGGAGTCTTAAAATACTTAGCGAATGTGAAATTCCAAGCGATTTGCTTTTTTATCTTCATTTTACATAATGACTCCCGAAAGCTTTTTTGAAAGCATTAGAAGATCCACTCATGGTAATGATATTCATATGAAATAATAGAATAGGGTAACTACCGTAAGCAGACGCCATACCTAGTCATTTGGTTAATAAACATGAGACAGACTTCTATCCATAACATATGCTCTTCACTAGCATCGTCAAATTTTGAAGCAGCAGTGAAGTCAGAACAAAAATCGCTTCTAGTTAGCGGCCGGCATCGGCTTCCCAATTTAGCATTCCAAGACTTTTACCAGCAGTTACCAGCAGTTTAAGTCCCAGTACCGAAGCTGAATGAAGAATAAGGCTTTTAGTGTTGTACATAGTCTTGTCTACTTGATGAAAGCAATATGGCCACTAAAGGTGCCGCAACCCAAACAAGGCATTAAAAAAACAAATTTTACCTGTAGCAAAACACTTTTTGAGATACTTTTTGTTGATTTTTTCGTTAGCACCTCTGATACATTGCTGAAAGAATTTGTGATACTGTTTTATTTGCTTAATGAGATGTGCATGGTAACGCTACTTCAGTCATTAAGTAGTATGCATTCTGCGCATGCAAACGCACTTGGATCCTTTTACAGCGGGAAGATATGGATAAAATAAGAAGACTACTTATAAAACGCTTAAATAAGCAAGCGTTATTCTTAAAAAAGATCCGATAATCTCTCAGATCATATTTAGGATCAAATGAATTTATATCGGTTACGTGCTTTGGTATAAACCCGCATCAGTCCTGCTTATGCGTCCTTCACCAGTACTCACACTATATGTAAGGCGACTTTTCATTAACTTTTTGCTTTCCTCGGCATTTAAATGCCATACGACATACTGACGCATGCTACCTATGCATACTTCGCACTTCCTTCAATCACTGCCACATTATTCAAGATGATAAAGCTTTGCACCTACACCTTTCTACCATCTTTTTTACGCCAAAAACATTTGTAAGTGGTTGAACTTACGTAGACAATTTCTAAGACAGCGAATGGAGTTAAATAACAAGACGGTGGACTCGAATCTAGGCCGAAATTTGCAGGTGGTCAACCCTGATTTTAAAAAGCGGCTGTCGCCTTTTATCTGCCCACACATCTCCATCCCCTATTCCCTCTGTTTGCTTTACGTGCCCACGATAGGAACCATATGGACTTTTGTTTGACTAATATCTCTACGCTCGATACCAAATCTCCACTTGGTTTAAATCCGGAGCGACTTTGGTGCAGGTGCTTATCAGGAGTAACTTTGTCGGACCTCCTCTACCCATCCTACGCACTCCTTTCATTCGGCCGTTGGTTTCGATGCCAAAACTTGAACTTCTAGCTACTTTATAATGTGAGTTTATATAACAAATTTATTTGGAAATAGGCCCAAGTAATCAATTTTAGTATGATTTTCATCTATGTTTAGGTTTTTTGAGCCTCTCAATTTCATCGCCACGTAGCTGTAAACGCATCTCAACTAGGCTGTAGTGTTTTAAATTTAAAAGTTGGTCTCAGGTTTTCGCTTTATTGCCTTGTCATAAAGAAAATTAGTTACAAGCTGAAATGAAGCTTACAGTACCCTAAGCATTAAATTTATCAAAATACTAAATGTTACAGTGAGTGTCTAAACCCCGATTACTGCAAACACTTCAATTTGATTTCGCTCCGCTTTCTAATCATAAAACGGATGGATAAGAATATTATTTGTTAACCACGTTTTTTGCAGGTTAAATTAAAAAAAAAGAGTTTCCACTGTGGAGTGTCCAAAAACTTAGTATTTAATCAGGAGAGGAGACTTCTACTGCGAAAATATGATTTCACAAGCCTCTGGGAATGCAAACCCTTCTGGTGCAGTGGAACTTCCTCATTGTCTCAACGAATGCACAAGTCGAAAGAAGGGCAGAGCAGGTAGATCAAAGCGTGACATCAAAGCGCAGTGATTGTAGCAAATGGAGTGAAATGTTCAGGCGCAAGTCGGTGCTTTGGCGGTGTGGGTGTGTGCGCGTGTGGGTGCTTCGGAGAGGCACAGGCAACCACCTCGCAGGACACTGGTGGTGCCGCCTCGATATTGGATAATCGCCTTGATGTAGGTCATACAATAAAGCACTGCATGTCAAGCATTACGCGGCTATAAAATATATACTCTCACTTGAAAAGCCAATTAAGCAATCGTCTCTGTTTACCTACTGTTATGTGTCTCGGGTGCCAACCCGTTCAAAGACATAATTCGAGTTATAGTAATTTTGGCGCAACTGTGGCTACTGATGGCAAACCTTTTTTGCGTGCGCAAAAAATAAGTAGAATTAAGTAGTTTCCACATATTTTTAACACTTTGTAATTGTCATTTTTAAGTAAAAAATAAACCACTTTGAGTTTATGTGAAAACCTTCCTTATTAACATTTTGACTGTGATAAAATAAAAGATGTGTTATCGTTAAGTGAGTTGGGACGATGCAAGCATACAAATCTATGGTGAGCAAAGAACAGTGAGTGTAAAGCATTCATTTTTCTTCCCCGATGGTTCGCGCAGTTGATGCTGATGAAAGTGGATGTGGAGAAGGGGAGAGGAGGCGAGAGATGGATTCGAAGTGACTCATTGCGAAATACATTGTCGTGAGAATCTCCTACAAGTGACACGTAATCGCACAATAAAAACCTACCACTTTTCGGTACTAAAAGAGACTGTGAAAGCACAGGGGAAGGGGGAGAAAGGGTGGGGAAAATGGGTCCGCCTACACGAAGTAAAATTGCCTGAAGCAGAGTTTGTGTGCAAGCAATATGGCCCACACCGTTGCTGCCAATCGCCAGATCCAACCAACGATCTCAGACACGCGGGTGGTAGTTTAGTGCAAGAAGTTTGTTAGTATTTCGCTTTCATCAAGCTAAGCTATAAAATGCGACGATTAAGGTGCTAAATTTTAAAAATTTAGGCATTATTTGCTAGCACAACATCATTAATCTTTGTGTTCGCAAGCTGACTTTGTTCTCACCGAGCGTTTCCTTTTCACTGAAAAGTCACCAGAGGAAGGAATCAAATCAACATCCCTATCAAACAGTAAAGTTCCTATGAGTAAAATTAGGCTGGAGTGTTAATTAAAATCTCCTAATTAGACGACATCGTTTAGGGATTTAGGCAATGGAAGCTGTCTACCCCCAACTTAATGACCCTTGTCATTTCGGCCCCAAATATTACAAGAAACTCTCGGTCGATAGGGATAAAGGTTCTCACTTTATGCCTGATGATGCCTACTAAATTCATATGACAAATTTCCAACCCCTAATTTTGGAAGGCATTATTCTTGCGATGTTTTTTGAATATAGCAAATTGTCATTTGCTAGACATAAGCTGAAGATGAGTTGAGGGTGTACATTGGCGGTCAAGACCGATTTCATCTGTATTAAACAAACTATTGTCTTGGTAACTTTTTTCGATAAAACAGCACATAGGACTCAATCTCAGCGTTTATGAGGATTTCAAACTCTCAAAAGGCAGTACTTAGTCACTACTGGCTGGATGATATGGTGAGCGAATGATTTTGTACATCTTCCATTAATGAAACCGCACCACGGCATTTAACGGCCTAAAGTGTTTTGCTTTTAGAATAAGACACCTTTGCAATCTCCAAGTGTGCATTCACCATTGACAAGGTTCTGGTCCTAAATGTAATGCCTTATTCTGTCCACCTTCGGATCATCCCTTTACTGTCTAACCTACCCGCCTTTCACATGATTCACCAACTTTCCTCACAGGCCTTAAAAATGTGTGATCACCGCCCGAAGGTGCCTTAAACGTGTTTGAGCAAGGTATCGTTCCCCATCTTCCCTTTTAAAACTTTTATGAGTGAGTTTTGCCGTATAACTTCTTGTGTTATTCTCCAAAATATGATCTTTTTAGTTTAACTATTCATTGTCTTCTCTCAAACCATGGAAGTAATATGGGTGGACCTTGGTATCACCTGGTCAGTTTGCAAAAGCTGAATTGTCTGTCTTGAGCATAGGCATCGAGAATGGCTTGCACGCTTCTTGAAACTGTACAATTAAGGTCAAACAGTTTGGAAACTGTCACAAGTATGCTCATTTGCTTAACATTGAATGTGCAAGACATGTACCATCAAAAATCAGTGAGTCAGTTAACAAACAATACAAAGAGCATCATGCATTTTATGGCGAACGTAGAGTGAAAGGAGAAACAAAGTGATGCGCTTTAAGCTATTTGCCATCCACTCACTCGGCAGCATCCATGATTCGCCCTCCTCTCCCGCCTGATGCAGTTATGTGGGAATGTTTTAGCACCTGTAACTTGAAGCAGTACCTAGGACTCTTATGCACACGTTATTTTCCATTCATCTTAACTTGTCAGTCGGTACATATGCGTTTTTAATTATTAAAGTGATTAGAGGATCTTTTTAAACGTAATGTACTTATCTTTAGGTAAATCAGCACTGAGATCAAATTGCTAGAGTCAGTTCCGGGCTGAGCGTTCTGTTGTCCCAACTTCTGCAAAGATTATGCAACAGTGATGGCAGGAAGCAGTAGCTGATATGCTGAGTTAATTTCAGTTTATAAAATAGATAACCTGGATTTGAGTTATGGGAAATTGAAATTACCACTAATAGTACCATTCTTATGCTTCAGGAAGCATGTATGCGTACTTCAATTGTTACTATGCTTCGTTGCGGCAAGCTATATTGAAAATGCGTACAATTCCGTCAGCTACTGACTGCAAAAGTAAACAGATGAATTTAGGCAAAAAAATTCAGCTTGCTTTCCTACCAATGTACTGTTTTTTCAACAAATACTTTAATGCCTCTTACATATATTTAGGTGCTATTGCATTCATCTTGGCATAAAGTTGCCTTTCTACAACCAAATGAAAATTACTTTAAATTGCATTGCTAGCCATTCTCAGCCGATGGTGCCTGTTCCACGAAAACATCAAAAGGAGTATGTCATCCAAGTGACGAATACGATTGAGCATTATCGTTGCATTATGCGTTCACGCGTCCGACATTGCGGCGCTCTCTAATTGGTTCACGCTTTATGCATGCGCGTGCGCACGTGCAAGTCCCTGCCGCCGCTGCGGCAGCACTTAAGACGGTGTCGACGTTCGCGAACTGCATGTGGGTGTGCGAGGGCAAGGGGTGAGGGATGCCTACGTGGGTGGAAACGGCAGTAGCGGCGACGGCAGCGAGGGTGGTGGTGGGTTTCTAACTCCCTGCACCCTCTCTCGCCTTCATGGTCGGCAACTTCAAAGGATACTCGAGAGAGCGCCAGAGGGAGTCGCCTCTCGAGATGCTGCGGTCATAACCGCAGAAACGGGAGGTGCCATGGAAATCCAGTGGCTTGACGGAGCAGCGAGCCAATTATCAATCAGTCTTCAAAATAGTCGTAAATAAGAAAAGCTAAAAGAGAGAATGTCGTCTTAGATTCAGACTTTAAAGCCCATTTTTAGAAGCTGAACAGGCATGCATAAGAATTGTACTATTAGGTGTTATTGCATAGTAATGCCTCATTGCGATGAATTGATGTCCCTACAGTTCCCAAATCAACATTATGGGAATCGATCTGCATTCAAAATGTCTTCCAGTGTTTATATAGAACATGTTTTTTGTAAGTTCTCAAAAGGTACGAAAGTCTGCCGCAGAATGATTTTGAGCAGGACAGTTGGGGTACGAACCACACGCAGTTGCTGCAGCTGAGTTTCATTTTATTAAAAAGTAGCACCTTGCAAGTGTAACAAAATTAGTAAGATGGTTTATTTTCTGGAAGTGTAATAATAACCATAACTGACGATGTTTGGATATTTCACTTGAAGAAGAATATGGAAGATTTAGAGAAACTTAATGTGGTATGTTTGCTGTTAGTAGTCTAGCACTTTGTACCATTTCTCGTGGGCACATGTTAAGGCAATGAAGAGCAAGTGGCTCCAGTCACGTTTCATAACGAAAAGTTTTGGAATTAAAACTCCAAATCTATAAAGTGCAAGCACGACATCACTTATCTAAGCAATAATGGCGCCGACTTGGAGTTACCTTTCGTGGCTATTTCGTGAAACTCCTCCTCCACAATTCGAAGATTTAATCAACAGTCTCAATGACCTCCAGAAGGTCTTACTCTCCCCATTGTTCTATTTGCATTTTCTGTCCTTCTATGACTGCCCTAGTGGCCAGAGGTATGTAAGCAAAGAAATTTTGCATAAATCAACAACATATGCACGCACGCGCGCAAACCGGCAGGGTAGTTTTATGAATCCACAAAGCGACTCGTCGTAAATCGCCGAAAGCCGACGGTTACTGCCTCTCGCTCTATCTGCTATAAACCCTCCGAAAGGCCTCATTAAACACGGCCCCGGCTCTCGTTCCGCTTCCCTCCTCCCCACGCATTCCTGATTCTTCGCATTTGAAACCCTTCGGTGACTGATTTTATATTATTCGCCTTTAATTACTCCGATATCTAGCCTAATTGCTCTTGCTCATAACTGAACGCAAAGGTTAGAAAACCATAAATTTATTTAGAATCTGCATGACAAATTATGAGCAGTTTCCGAGACCTGTGGCTGCCAGACCTTTGGACTATGCCACCTGCTCGGGCGAAAGGCGCTAAACCTCTGCATTCTCTCTGCAAACAAGAAATCATAAAAAATTCGCAGATTCTTTTTGATGATGTTTCCACTCGACTTTGATCCAATATTTTAACCACATCCATTTCCTCATGATAGTACGGTTAAGATCGCATCAAAAGCCAACCCTCAAACACCCTAACAATGTAAAAAAAGGGCATTCTTAGGCGGCGGGCAGAATGTGCGTAACTTTGGCGGACATTAAATAAACAACAATTTGCTCACCACTCTCATCACTTCTTCAAAAAAAGGACTTTTTAGATATTCTCAGTTATTTGTCGCAATTTTGATTGGCTGATTTGGTCACCGAGTAGATGAGAATTGCAGCCCTTGAGTCTGCTTGGGTAGTGCTTTGCGTGCAGTCGTTCGTGGGTCATCTAAAAGGGTACTGGTAATAGGTTATTTTTACCTATTTTATCGCATAGAAATCATGTCAAATGGTCAGCGTGTGTTCTAAAGGTAAGCAGCAAATCAACTTACTAACCATAACATTCAATTTTATACATATACTTATCCATTAGTAAAAATGTTGTCATCTTTTGAGTGGGTTCACCACGGAAGTGCCGACAACACGATATCGAAATCTTCAAATAAGAGTCATGCATAGGTGTCTGTAAAAGTTACACTAAAGAAGCAAGGGTGGACAAAATTTTAATACTCACTTCTTGTACTGGTAAATGTGTTTCAAGTGCATTAAGCCCATGTGTAAACGTGTTGGGCACAGGCAGAGGTGGGCTAAGATGGAAAGTGGTTGATTTTTCTGTACAGTTTTCGTGTCAGTACTGCTAGAGAGTGACAGGCTTACCCACATTCACCGGTCAAAATTAATGAGCTCATCAGTAATCACGAGACATATTAAAAAGGTCCTCTGTCTAACACTTTACTTCCAAAAGCGTCTTTTTTATAACAGAAAAGCATACCCAAAGTTGTTCTTTTATAATGAAATCAACTTAAAGCGCTTTTACTTGGAATTATGCAATTTACGGGGGGTGTGATGAGGTCATTCTTTTGGTGCACTGGGCGCTTTGAGTTTCTTGTCAATACTCAATCTACCATCTAATTTAGCAATTTTTCCTTCATGTTCTTAACGCCTTTCAGGGAACAGACATTTTACAGACGTTTTGAATCGGTTGATATATTTAATTATGAATAAACAGATAATGTTAGTGTCAAAGAGATCGTTGCAGCACCTCGGGTCCTTCTTGAAGACCAAAGAAGCCGTAATAAAAGGGAAGGAAATGTAGCGCCGACGTGTGGAAGGGTTGGGAGGGCTACCGGTATGGCCCAAAGGCCATTTCGCCCAGCGGAAGTGCAAGGGCGGAGCCATGAATGTCTGCTAAATCAATATGAAGAGTTATTAAATTATCAAAGGATAACACAGTCCCCCTTCCCTCATGCAAGTCGTCACCCCCGTCCCTACTCTTGGTCAGGCCTCCGCGTCGGCCATTACAACGTTGTGGGCGGTGAAAATTAAGGTACCTTACATACAAATGCCCATAGTTTGTCGAGCTTCGGTACAGCGGAGAAGTTTTCAAACCTCATATCATTCATTACTCCCAAAAGTTAACAGTTCTTTAGGATCTGGGGTTTGGACTTGTTTAAAAATAGTATTTGAGAAGACAATGGGCGAGACGAGTGGTTAGAAACCCCAACCAAAGAGCAAAATCATTGTATAGAGAACGAAGTCTGATTAGCTCGCGCGAAAGTAGAGCTTTGCATCTCTACGTTTTAGCTGTAAAGGTATGATGATCTCACCCAACTATCAGAGGTGGAAAGGGCATTTAACGTCCACCTTGCAAACATCGTCATGAGCATCTCTGATGTCGCCTCAGTCGTCACTGAGGCCTGTTCTTTGTGATGATGACTTACAGAGGGGAAGTATAAGCATTTCCAACTCGAAAAACACCTGTAATGTGTTGACACAAGGGTTCCCATACATTTTTAAATTGTCTCTCCTAAACATTGCCAGTATCCAAGATTTAACAGCGTTGCTAGCAAATCCGGCTATTGCAGGCTCTGGTCCAACTTAGACTAATCATCATAAAAATGGAGTAAAAGGCTTGGCAGTATGCAGTAAAGTTAAAACTGTTGACTGACTGCGGAATGTTCGTACAATCGGGGGTTTTGAGCCTTAGAAACATTTGTAGCCTGAGTAGGTCAAAAAGCGTTTGCCTCGACTTTGATAAATATGTGCTGCCTCCACGAAGAATCCAGATGTCAGTTACCTCGTTTCTGGCACATGGAAGAGCCACCTTAATAAAATCCATCATACAAGATGGCGAAAGAAAAGTTGCTTATTAGCCCAATTTCAAGGAAATTTATCGAAATAATCTGTAACCATTGCTCGCTTGTGGCATTTGGGAACTCAGCACAAATCCAGCTACCTGTCAGCTTTTCACAAATAGACGTTGTACAAATGGAAGTTGTACCTCGGCTAGAGTGCCACTGCTTCCTGACTAAAGCCCACATGCATATAAGCAACCATAGAAAGCGAGTTTTACTTCGAATTTTGTTGTGCCCGCACCCAAAAACACACCATTTGCCAGCCAGAAAATGTTGTAAAATTTTCACTCATTGCCTGGCCCCCATGCTGTGCATTATCAAGTGGCAGAGGTCGCCTTCCTTTGCCTGCAACCGCGCAGTCGAAAGAAATGCTATGAAACATTCTAGCGGATGATATGATAAATTGCGACAATTACGTAATTCTTATTTTCCAGCATTTGCATTTGGTTGAAGTCAAAACTAGTTGTGCGTTTGGAACACCTTTCACGTCGGATGATGACTGCACATCAATTTACTTGTAGTAATACTAATCCTCCAACTCCTTGATCACGCACTTCAAATTTTGTTGATCATAAAGATGTGATTGCGTCAGGTCAAAAGAGGAAAGTCCTGACGCATGGTTTCCCCGTGTCAGTCTAAGCAGTGTCATAAAGTGCGTCAGTCCACAAATCAATGCACACAGTGAAAAACACGGTAGAAACAACGTCCGCCCTGTCGCAAAATTCATGGTGTAACTCGCAGCCCTTTTGTAGTCTGAAAACAGCTGGTCCTAATCACTTTGCACTCAGGAGGGCCTGTAAAAGGTGCGATCTAAAGGTGCTACGGTATTTGCCGCTATATCTTGGTGATGCTTCATTAAATTACTCGTTCCACTGAAACAAACAGCTGCCCCATTGTTACTTATGCATAATATTTTTATGTTCTACAGTTTTAATTTTCATCAATCCAGCAGTTCTTAAGCGAGGAGTTATTGCCATTATTTGTTTCCCCCACCTATTCCGACTAGTAGGTTTTAATTTATGATTTAGGATTCCGATGCAACGGCTCCATTAAATCAAACTTATCATTAACCTTATGCTGATGGAAGTTACAATGACTGTCCTTTTGCCAAAGGCATTTCCATCCTCCCTTCAAATACGTCACAGTGCATAGTGTCAAGAATTGAGCACCTTTGCAGCTAAGTGGCATCTCAAAAATACTGGGCAAACTTCGCTGTCGAAGGAGATTAAAATGTCAATCGAAGGCCTTTTGGACACCCACAAACGATGCCTATTCAAAGTCCTCATGCATCGCGTCTTCGAAAGTTCGGGGTTGTAAAAAATGCTCGAATATTATTAGAGGATTGTTGGACCTCTAAAAGCGGTGGGAACCCTCGAAATCTTAGATTTGAGGTTTAAAGAGCCGAGCCATTTCGATTTAAGCTCTCAGCTTTAGGTGAGGAATAACTTTATCAACCGGTGTCCCTTTGCATTTACGCTGCTGTCACGAGTGATGTGGATTCAGTGCTGTCTAATGGAGCGATGCAGTTCGAATAAATACCTTAGCAAAGTGTTTGAGTCCACAAAATGTACTTGCCTTTGTATGTGACTTACTATACCTTAAGTACAACCTGAGAGAAGTGTGAAAGGAAATCCCCCAAGAAAAAAATAGCTTTGTTTTGATAAAATTAAGAAGTTGCAAAGGTGTAAAAATGTATTACTTAGTCTTAAAGCATGAATTCGACGATAAAAATAGCAGTACGACTTCAAACAGCTCACGCAATACGGTGCGAAAATGCGAAAAATTATGGCCATTCGTATGCCCATTGCAATTGCAACGACAAAACTTCAATCTAAGATCAAAAACTTCAGGATAGTTTTCTTACAAGATTTTGGGTGGATTTGGTCGAAAACTCCACTGACGCCGGATGCGAATTAACGTTGTTACAGAACACGACAGAACGAGATTTGTTTGTTGCATGATTGCAGGTTCGACTTCAAAGACTGACATTTCAAGTAATGCTGTCTCACAATTTTTATCGGCCACTTCGTAGCTGGGAAGGGGTCTAAGATTTGCGCCACCCAACACCCATGTCTGTACAACGGTTCGAATTTACTTGCATTTTTTGGTTACTTTGAACAAGTCCATAGATTTCCTCGATGTTTCTACATGAGGCAAGTGCTGTTGAAGCGATTACCTGCAAAAATGTGACCGTGGACAAATTGTGTAAATAATTTACTCCGAACTCAGCTCTATGCGCAAGTTTTCCTTTTTCCATTGCCGCGGTAGTCAGTCATATTGCTGTCACTGCGAAGTGGACTGATGAATGACGGGACCTTAACAAACGTCTTAAATGGATTGTGGTCAAGAGATTTGGAGCTGGATAGTGAAAGGTGAAACCATATGGCGACAACTTGAAGCCTATCAGACCGCACGAGTAGAAGGTTGGAGGGATCGAAAAATCCGCGAATGCGACTTAATAGGGACAGCAATAAGCCCTGTT